>JAUUDY010195087.1:0-12564 GCA_032361765.1 Panulirus inflatus
AAGGCATTGTAAGATTATTATAAAACTGAGTACCAAACTTCCCTCTACACATAGAACACAAGCTGGCATTCAGATAGTAAACAGAAATTGTATTTTACTGAAAATAAGAATTATAGAAAAAATTACAGAAAAGACACTACCTTGTATGTTAGGCTTATGAGAGTTCACATTCCCAAAATCCATGCAGTTTCCCAAGGGCACATGTAAGAATATTTTTCTCTTTCTTTTCCCTTTCAAGTTAAAGCTCATTTTAGTACTACATTATGATACACAACTAGCTAAACACTTCTTACCACACAAAAGAGTTCTGCTTGAAAAGATAGTGATAGAACTGAAGAATCTCAACAAAAAGGATTTTGATCCACTCCAGTAAAATGTTCAGTAAAACAAATACAAGCACATCTGACTGCTAGGAAGGATGGCACCAAACTTAAGGCTTGATTCGTCTGATTGCTCTCATAGTTATGGATACAACCTCATGGACTAACATTTTACTTCATATGAGGTGAGGTACTTTGTTCTTTAACAGGATCCTTGATATTACTGCTTAGAGGGGTTGAAAGCAATACTCGAGAAACTTCAAGATAGACTATATAAATATTTTGCTTCCCTAGTCATAAATATACAATAAATATTTTGCTTCCCTATTCATAAATATACAATAAATATTTTGCTTCCCTAGTCACATGAACAGTTGAGAGATTTTTCTCTATGAATCTTTATTCCTACTTTTACTACACTAGCCTGTGAGTTTCTGATATCTTCCACAATCACAGACAGCTTCAAAAGGACTCGGTGGTCTGTTGCTGTTGAATTCCATTGTATTCCCTTGTATCATCAGAGCCATTCATCATATTCATTGACAATGTCATTCATTATGTTCTTCAGAGCCATTCATCTTATCAGAACCTTGCATTTTATATGGATACAGGTCCTTCATATTTATATTCTGTATAATGATCTGATTGGTTTTCATTAGCTCCTCCCCATCCCATCTGTTTATTACTGGAATTCATGTTTCTTTGAAAATGAACATCCCAGAGCTAGTAGCTTCTTACATAAGCATAATGTACAGTGACAGGGCCTGTTGAATAATGCATTGTTTGTAGAAAGTGAACAATGCCTTGTGTACATAACAGTGCTTAGTGTACATGAGCAGTGCCTGGTGTGCTGTATATGATTAATGGCAGCTCTACTTGAATATACCTTACATTACATGAGTCATCTACCTCTTCCATAGTACAGGTAGTTCCAGTGTTTCTCATATACATGTTTTTTGATGGTAGTTTGTTCGGTGACTTGGAGGGACTGCAACAGGCGAAGGCAGTGGTGGAGAAGGAGTTCGCAGTGGTGGGTCTGTTGGAGGAGTGGGACAAGACACTCACAGTCCTGGAGCACTATGTCCCACGGTTTTTCAAGGGCGCCACTAGGAAGTACTATGGTAAGTCTAGAGTGGATGATATTGGTTGTAATACTAATGGATTATAGGAAATTTTGCACAAGTAACAGTGTGATACAGAATATATTCTCTGTACCTTTATATGTTGTGGATAGTAATTGAGTGAGTGAAGTTATGATAAAAGTTAGTTTTTCATTATGTAGGTAAAGGAAGATAGTGAGGATTTTGGAATCGTGTTTTACATGAGCTTTATTATTCCTTGCCTTCTCAGCAACCCTGTGATACCTATGAATGCTCACTGATTTTCAGAATATAAGAGGACTGTATGTCTCAAAGGGTAACCTTTTAGATATATGTTAATCTTTATAGTACATTTTACTGGGTGTTACCAGACTTCGCCTGCTCAAAGTTACACCCAAGGTGAAAAGTGACCTTTTGATGAGGCTGTATCATTGGTAATTCAGTCTCATTAAAGAACTTATTTGTGCAAAGGTGTCTACATTTCTTTACCATTGGAAGTCCTACAGCCCAAGGCTGCCTGAGCTTTTAGAAAGGCCCTAGGTAACACTAGGACTCGCATAGAAATTAGTTCTGGGGTAATTATTGGTGTGATAGATACATTGTACTGAGGTTTTTGAAATGGGTTTACAACTCAAAATCTTTAATATATGTGAGATGCATTACAGTAGTGTTGTTATAACTGTTGAGACTCGTTTTTCTCTACAGATGTATTTCTTTAGGTACAGCTTATGTGTTATGACTACGATTATATTTTTTAATTGTTTCTGTTCGTTTTAACATTTTCCTGCAGAAAACATACATGAGAATAAGATCAGGAGGAATGAGAACTTTTACAAGCCAAGGGTGGAGCAACAGGCTAGAGATTATCTCAAGAGGAACTTTACTATAGAATATGAATTCTATGACTTCCTGCATCAGCGTCTAAACCAGCAGTATTGGGCTGTCACCAAGGCTTCCTCTTCCCAGTCTGCATGAAGAAAGAAGTTAGGAATTACTGAAGGAAACCAAGATTGGATGACCATTAAGCCAGAGGGAATGAGAAGTAAAGATTGAGAATTCAGGCAAGGAAGTCGGGAGAGGTGTCAAGGTGATGTAGTTAGAACAGGATATAATAAAAAATAGGTTAGGAGGATGGATAAAATTAGGATATGTAGAGGCTCACTCAGGAAAATTATGATAATGGAAGGAGTCGTGTTAGACCTCACTTATAACAAAAGAAAGGAGAAGAATGATTTGTTTGGAAAAGATTAGAATTTGTATCCTACATCTTCCAGGTGTTACACACTTGATGGTGATAACAACCAGTCTAGTAAAACTCCATCAGTTTAATTATATCTGTGCATTTATATCATATCATTCCTGCGCTCAGAGAGTGATCACTATATGATATTCTTCAATGTGAATACCAAGCTTCTGTATTTCTTTTGCCATTGAAGTCCCAGCAGCAGAGCTTTGGCCATCCAGCAATAGTCCTTGTGCATAGGAACAAGACTGTAAGAAAATTATTAGGGTTATGTAGAGTGCAGCAATTAGAAGTGAATGATTTAAAGAAATGGTAAATTATAAACAAAAAAAAGGAAGAAAAGTGATATAAGAAAAACATGGAAATTTTCATCTGTGAGAGTAGTATGGATTCAGAGAATATATGACTACCACTCAACGCTATGAGGTGATTTGGTGAAAGAAGGGAACTTTCACTAGATAACGAAACAATCCATTTCACCTATGGCAGATCTTGATAGAAGATCAAGGCCAACTTGTTTTTAGGTATTTAACTTCAGTATGTAACATTAATTCTGGTATCCGACCAGTGTGCTCTAATTATATTATTGTCAGTCACTAGTAGTAAATACCTATCAGTTCACCAGATTATCAGGAATTATGTGCATAAATGTATTAACAGGGTTATGATAAGAGAATAGTGCTCATAGCTGACAATATGTCAGACTAGAGATGTATGGTATCAGAGATCTGGTATTTGATATACAATTGATTAAGTGTATAGTCTCTGTCATTCAAGGATGTTTATTCTTTTCAGTTAATTTTGTTTGTGTTAATGACAATTCTTTTTATGTGCTGCTCGACCTGTATTTATACCATATGACTAATACTGGGTATGTTTTTGTATGTGCCGTTTATGTTGTATGTGTATACACCAGTCTTTTTACAGAATTTTGTATATTTGTTATTCAATTAGTTTTGTTTGAGTTATATTCCTGTCATTATTTGTGCATATGGAAAAGGAGATTTACAATTTTGGATCCCCATCCCGTAACTTCTGTTTTTATCATACAGTTGTTTGAATTTCTTATTGGACTTGGCACTCAGTTTCTTCTCTTAGTAGGTTTCATATATTTACAACTCTCTTCAGAATGAAGGTATTTCTTCACATTTTTGTGAGTCTTTTCTTGCTTACTTTTTGGTGTCCAGGTAAGTATTTCCTTTGTATTTGTTCAGTTTCAACATTTTCAAATCAATTTCGAATCTCGGAAGTTGTAAGCGTGTCTCACATTTTCCTGCTATTATTTCATGTAGACAAGTTGCTGTTCTCTGCTTGTAACTTACCTCCCCTTACTGAAGATACAGTGGACATGTGTTTGTCATCTTCCATTTGACCTTTATTAAACCTACTGTATTCTTTGTCCTTTCTGGACAGGTGATTTTTTTTATATACATCTAAGGAAACACTATGACTGCCTGTTTTTTTTGTATTTTTTTCCTTACCAGTATTCCAAATGAAACAGTTTTAAAAGACTTCTTGTGGTCTAAAAGTACAGCCCTCCCACCCGTATCTTTTCTTATAACTGTTATTCACTTTATGTATGTGTGCGTGTGTGATTAAAATTTTTATTTTAAGGGGAGAAAGTTTTACACTCATGTTGCTTTTCATCTTTTAAGCTTGTATTAAAGTACCATATCTTTCTTCATATGTGTGTATGTGTTATTTCTTATTTACCTATTTGTGTATTACATATGGGGATTTAACACTCTTGAGGCTTCATTTTTGTTTGTGGTTACATATCTCTGCATATCTGGAATGAGTTTTCCAGTTGTGGCAACTCATCTCTCAACTTAACCCTCACTTGGATTGAATTTGTTATGATTTCTGTATTTACAGCATCAGGTCAGTTCATCCACTATTCTCTAACTAAAGAAGTATCGTCTTATGTCTTTCTGGATTTTTCATTGGTTCACACTCCTGTTATAGCCTCTTAGTTCCCTTCTTGCCCTCCATCCTCAAGAGCTTCTCCATATCACCTTTATGTCTTGAAAATTAAACTGTTGTAGTCCCTCATCCTTTGTTGTTCTGTCTTCCACAGTGGACAGTTCCATGGCTTTTGTCATCCCTTCCTTCTCTATTAGCTTAGCTCCATCAAATTAGGTACTTTTTTCTCTCTTTCCTTTAGACCCTCTTCAACAAGTCTATATACCTCCCTAAGTGTTGGTAACACACTGGTCCTGCATAATCTAATTTGGGTCCACTATTTGTTGTGTACCTTTTTTCATGGACATCTTTTTCTTCATATTCTAAAAGGGAAGTTTTATATTCAACAATACAACCTCTGTTTTCTCAATAATTCTGGTATTATAGATTTTAAGTAAGAAACTGGGTAATATTGTATGTGCTTGAATGTATAATTACTGTATATAAGTTTATTTTTATACCTTTACCTGTAAACTAATCTCTATATATGTAATTTGTGTACTTCATTGAATATGTTAGGCAGTAGTTGGTGGACAGCCAATGACCAGAGAAGTATATTACTAGAACTTCCTACTGGGTATCAGGAGGGTTAGTGACAGCTGCATAGTGAGCCAGCACTTCAATGATTGTCCAGTTCCAATCCTTCTAACCCAGGTAGCTCTTTTTTCTTTCTGCTCCTCCCACATGTGGACTACTGGCATTCTGTCTATAAACATGCAATCTCTTTGTCATTCATAAAATTTGACAACGCTTAACTGATATAGCTCATTCTTCTTAACTCTAGATTTTCCTGTGGTGATCAATATGTGCTACCCCTTCCTTTTGGCAAAATAGTAGGAGCACTAGATAGAAGCAGTAGTTAGTGACTTTTAGGCAGGAGCATTAGGTAGAAACATTAGGTAGAGGTAGTAGATAGAAATGTTAGGCAAGAGCATCAGGTAGAAGTAGTCAGTTTAAGCATTAGGTAGGAGCCTCTGCAAACACTGTGCTAGGTTTGCTCTCTGCCAGTGGCCTGTTAAGAGCGAGTTACTAATGGCTAAGAAGCAGCTCTGGAGTTTACTAGTTATGAAGACTTGTGGCCAAACCCATGAGGGAGTTCCAGGTGGGAACAGGCAACAGAGATATGAATAGATAGATAGACTCATTGAATATATATTGTATTCTCTCGAGAATATTTTGAGTAAAGATTTGCAGACTAAACTTGGCATGGGCTCTTATCAATAACGGCTTCCTCTTGAGTGAAGCTTCCTCTCTGATTTGCCGTCACTGGCCCAGGTCGGATGTGTGTTGTACTTTTGTCAATACTGGCACAGGTCAAGAGTGTATACCTGGGATGACAGTACTGAAACAGGGTGGCTCTTGTGTAAGTGTTATGTACTGGGGTCTTGTATGGATGTGTGTTTTGTGTAAAATATGTATTAATATTAAGCTAAATAATTGTGTAAATGATTCTATTGATAGGAAACATTTAATATATGAATATCATTGTCTTAGAATAAGCATATTTTAGGAATGAAACTGTGATATGCAAAAGCACTATTAACCATACTTTCTCTGAATATATTTATATTTTTCCCATTGTTGAAAATATCTTTATAACCTTTTATTCTTGTAGCATTGTTTATAATATGCTTAATGATAAGAGTTTCTCAAAAATGTGGTAGTCTGTGTTTTACAGACAAAAACACTTGCCCCTCAGTATGAAGTGTTTATAGACACCTTAAAAAGGACACTCATTATACAAGTGAAGGGATGTGTGATACTTTAACTACTCAAATTGGAAATTCAAGAAGTAGAGTTTCTCAAAAAACTAGAGAAAAAAAATGATTTGATTTTGAGATAAATCATGTCTTAATTATTGTGTGATTGAGTAATGTAGTAGAGACTGTCATTTTAAGTATACTACTCTTAGTTATTATCACATGAGTGGACAATTTTTGCCATTAAATTTTCTTAAGGCATTTGGTCTTTTTATAAGTTTTTATAGATCAGCTTTTTATCTGTGAACGTAGACACCTATGTATTGTGTGATCAAGAAAGGAGAGAAACTGTACTTCAAGAATTTATATATTTTGTTGAAGAGAAACTCCATTTTCCACAAACCATAAAGACCTCTTATGTGATGCAGATGAAATGTGATTTCCCATAGCATTTCTGACATAGGGAATGACAAATAAACAATTTAGTTTCATTGTAAGTGGTGGAACTTTCAACTCTTGTTTACAAAATGCCATCCACATGAAACATCTGTCTCTGTACAATTCCAGTGTACTCCAGTAGACATACTTTACAAGACAGATTTTTTTATTACATTGGTAATCTACAATAGAAAATGATTGTTGAAGTAGTTCTTTGTTGAGGAAATGCTGCAATTCTTGCAGTTTTAGAGTACTTACCAGCAAGAATTAGCCAAAATCATTAGAAGGATGTTTCCAAATATAGATTGGTGCTGTCTTGGGCATAAGCAACTTGCATTATCCTATTTCAGACAAGCCTGGTTATCATGAATACAGCTTTTGTTAGATCTCTTAGAGAAGCAGTAAAGGGCAGGAAATTACTTAGTAACTGAAGCTCATGAAAGGCCCATTAATTACATATATCAGGCCAACATCCACCAACCTTACCAAACCAATCTCATTTTAATGTTGGAGGCATAATATCTGTAAAATTGAGATAAACCTCGACATGAGCTCACCGTCGTAGAAAAAAAAAAAAGATTTTATCATTATACCCAACTGCTGCTTCCTGCATCAGTGAGGTAGCACAAGGAAACAGAAGAAGAATGGCCCAACCAATTGCATACACATTTACATACATAAACGCCCATACACGCACATATCAGCTTATACATACATATACATACACAGACACATACATGTATACACATGTATATATTTATACTTTCTGCCTTCATCGATTTCTGTCGCTACCCCGCCACACAGGAAATAGCCCCCGCCCTACAACAAGGTAGCACCAGGAAAAGACAAAGAAGGCCACATTCGCTCACGCTCATTCTCCAGCTGTCATGTGTAATGCACAGAAACCACTGCCCCCATTCCACATCCAGGCCCCACAGACCTTTCCATGGTTTATCCCCAGACACTTCACATGCCCACGTATTCCCCACGTGTCGTAGAAGGTGACTAAAGGGGGTGGGAGCGAGGGGCTAGGGAAAAATCCTCCTTGTATTTAAATTTCTAAAAGGGGAAACAGAAAAAAGACATGTTTTACCTAAATCTCCCCACAAGAAAAAGTTTGGCTGCTGATCTGGATTTTTCCACACAAAAAATAGATCATATGGCACAACTTAAAAGTCAAAATAGATCCATACTCAAATGCTCTATGAATTGACACTTTTAGGGACATGCTTAGTTCTCAGATATATTACTTGTGAATTAAAGCTGATACATTCATCATCCCCTAGAAATAAAACTTTTTCCTACTACAAGTTACACAAGCATATTTCATCCATTTGTCACCAATTCTTTTCTTATTCCATAACTACTACAGTAGAAAGGAATACAAAGATTGCAGGGTAATTCAGATAGCATCAGATCACTAGGTCCTTTTGAGGCTGATTGTGATAGAGGATGATATAAACTCACAGCTTTGTGTGGTAAAAATTAGTAGGTATACAGATAATTCAAAGAGGCACAAGTAATGTAAGTCATGGACTTGAAGCAGAATGTTTATCAAGTATATTCTTAAACGTATCCATAGTACTGCTTTCAGCCACTCAAACTGGCAAATCATTCCCTATGTTAACAGTCCTGTTGAAGGAAAAGTACTTTGCCTCATTCTACGTAACACATATGCCCATGAGTTTGTATCCATTACTACGAGTGAAATCAGATGAATCAAGTCTTAGGTAACTTTGATAGATCAAGATTATTAGAGCCTTTGATAATGTTTCAATGCTAAATTTATTCAAGTTGTTGAGTCTACTCTTGTAGGATTTGTTTCTCAGCTTGGGAATTATCTTGTTTGCTCAACTTTGCACTCTCTCTATTCCATCTATTTTTCTTTATTTTTTTGAGTAGGGTGACCAAAACTGAAAGCAATATTCAAGATAGGGACTAAACAATGAATTGTAAAGAGTAAAGATGATTTCCCTGGACTTAAACTCAAGACCCTACCTATAAATCTAAGAATTTTGCTTGCTTTTTTTCACTGCTTTATTATGGTCAGGTCTTTTTTCTCATTTACCTTTTGTAGATCAACAGAATTCATACTGTAGCTTCCCTTTTCATTTTTGCTACCAATGTTTGAAACTTTTCGCTTATCAATATTAAAATTCGTGTGCTACCTATGATTTTAGTCTTTCAGTTTGTCTATGTAAGTTTGAAGCTGTAGACATTCAAGTTCATTTGTACATATATTTTCTAGCTATGTGTCATGAGCGAATCTTGATATCTTGCAATGCAGCCCATTATCAGTTTCATAAATTTATATGAGAAAGAGAACCAGTCTCAAAACTGATCCTTGTGGCTCTCCTCTTGTTATATCTAACCATTCTGAGGCATGACTATTAATCACAACTCTTTGTTTACAGCAAGTCAACCAATTTCCTATCCACTGAAGTACAGCCCCATCAAAGCCATGTGACTTAATTTTCTTAGTAACCTTATTGAATGCTACTTATAGATGACATCAATTGATTAATTTTTGTCATATCGATTATATCAAAAGAAATCAAGCAGATTTGTCGGACGAGTGATTTCATTGAAAACTATGCTGAGAATCGTTTACTAAGTGGTTTTCCTCTAAATGATTTGCAATTCTATCACATGATGGTTCCCTTAATTTTTTTAACTACAGATATTAAGCTAATAGGACCATAATTTCTGGGCAGTAACTTGTTACCTTTTTTGAATATCGGTGTTTTATTGGCAAACTTCCTTTCATCTGGAACTTTTTCCATAGCAAGTGACTTATTGAAAAGGGCAGTCAAGGGCTTGAATATCTTAATTTTTGCCTGTTCCATTATCCTTGGATAAAACTTATCAGGGATACCTGTTTTATTTATTTTCATTCCATTTATCACTGATAGTGTGTCTTCAGCTTTTATGTCAATGTATTGAAGAAGGTTCTCCTCAATTGGGATGTGTGTTATGTCTTCGATCATAAATACAGATGTAAAAAAGTCATTAAGATTTTTGTCATGAACCAACTCACTGTTTTCCGTAGTTAATGGACCAATTGACTGGACATAATAGACCAATTAACTGTTTGTCCCCAGGTCACTGCTGTTCCAGACTGTGATCCTCAGGTCACAGGTGTTCCAGATGGTAGTCTCTAGGTCACCGGTGTCTTGGACAGTAATTCTAAGATCACTGGTGTCCCATATGGTAATTTTCAGGTCACTGTTAACCCAGACAGTAGGCCCTAGGTCACCAAAATACTAGATGGTACTCCCCAGGTAGACATGTACATAACCAATAATCAGAGGATCTTCCATAGGACCTAACTATGACCTATAATAAGATTTTGCCATGGTGGCAGGGGTAATGCTTTGTGCTTCCTACTTGTATGTTGGTGAAAGACACTTCTCTGAACTTATACACTTTGTCAACTCATTTATCTTGTTTGTTGTATAATGTTAGTTTTTGGCAGCTACTCCTCTGGCATACTTATCTATTCTAGGTTCAACTAGTTTTGTCTTCAACCATGAAGCTAATCCTCTTTTGAATGTTTCTTTGGTCACTCATATAAATTTCTCAGCTAAAACATACAGTTTATCTTACCTGTGAAAGTTTCTGTTTGCTTTCTATATTGTTTATTTCACTCTACTTTCCTGGTGATCACACAACACGTACAATATATACAATAATTGTTTCAACTTCCTTCCGGGGATTACTCTTGACTTAGTGATTCTGTATTGTCCTTGTCTGGTTACTTTCAGGTTCAAAACATTGTTCTCATTTCCTGTTTGTTGACAAGCATGTATTATCATATGTCTTTGCTCCATTACTTGTGAAATGTTATTTTTCATATCTTTTTTTGTTTCAGTCTGCTTTACTAATGACCGTACAACACAGCCGTCATCATGTTTACTTTCTTATATAAATATTAAGCAGTTTCATCATTAAATGTTTGCTTTTAGTAGCAGATGTTCTCAATATCACCCAACTCATTATTTGGCATGAAAGTACTATATTTTCAACATGTTCCTTGAATTCAAGTTTTCCCATAATTATTCCTAAATCTCTGATATTTACGTCACACATTTCTCTTCCTGCAGGTGCCTCAGTAAGTTGGAATTGGAATGATGTTGGTGTTTCCATGATAGACGTGTTCAACTTTATTAAATTCCATTAAGTTCTCATCTGCCCATCTGTAGATGTTATCAAGGTCTGAAGTTTTTCTTTATCTTCCACACACTCTGTTGCTTTACCTACTCTTATATCATCAGCAAAACATGACAACAGTCTTTCTCACCTCCTTATGTATGGCTGAGATCATTATTACAAAGAATATTGCTACCAGTACTGTTCTTTACAGTACACTAGGCAGTATATCTTCTTTCAGATACATTTCCACCTGAAACTACTTTGAATTCTCTGTTGGTTAAAAAGACAAATCAGTTTTGTATTATTTCCTTTTACATTTTGACTTACTACTTTCTTTAATAACACTTAACAATTTACTTTATCAACTGCATTTGTAAGATCAAGGAAAACAGTGTTCATTCTTTTCCCATGCATGAAACTTTTGTCATTCTAATGGACTAGCAGTTGTGTCTTCATGCTTTTACCAGGGACAAAACCATGCTCTCATTCATTAATGAATCCGTTTGAATTGAGATATTCCATAATGTATTTTCATTATTCTCTTAAATACTTTATGTGTGAAGTTAGGCAACCGGTTCTGTATTATTACAACAGATAGGTGTTACATACCATTTTGTGTATATCTGCTATGCTTGCTTGGTCTATACTTTGTCTCAGCAGCATTGTAAAAGGTTTAGATATTATTTCTTCTGTATTCTTTAGGAAGATTGGTGGAATTCCATCTGGCCCTGGAGTCAAGTTTTAAGTTGATCAGCTGCTTTGATTATGTCACTTTCAAATGTTTATATTTGTGAGTGCACGCTTGTTGTAATCATAACATTTCATCATCTGTTTCTTCATCCTCTCCTGTACTAAACACTGACTTATATTAGCTAACTATCATTTGACATATGCTTTTGGGGTTTATTTACATAACTGGATATTTGTTCTTTTAGCTAACTATCATTTGACATATGCTTTTGGGGTTTATTTATGTAACTGGATACTTGTTCTTTTAGCTATCATTTGACATATGCTTTTGGGGTTTATTTATGTAACTGGATATTTGTTCTTTTATCTGTTCTGGTAAGTAAACAGAACTTTTGGGTTTTGGTTTATACGCTGTATTACTTTTTCTTCTTTTAGTCTCTGTTCCCATTGTAGTGATTCCATCATTTCCTTGTCTGTATTTCTTATTTCATATTCTAATCGTTCTATTGTCTTCAGTTGGTGCAATTCTTATTTTTTTTTATTCCATTCTCTTTGTGCATTTTAAAAATTGTTTTCTATCCCATGTTGTCTTTCTCTTCATGTTATACTTTGTTTAATGTAGAACTAGTTTTGTGATCATTTCATTTACCTTCAAGTAAAAAAGATTGCCATGTTTGTTTTTACATTACTGCTGTTCAGAGTGGGAGATACATGGCATCAAAAAGCTGTCAATGAAATAATATTTCATAAGATTTCTTTTTATTATTATTGTACTGATGAGATGTGCATTTACCTAGAATTTTCCTTGAGTTTTTAAAATTCACTCTAAAGATGGTTGGTCTTGGATTTCTTTACTGGATTTTTATCTCTTGCCATTTTGTTTCAGATGAACTGGGTACCAGTTGTAAAAAGTGACATTGGGAAATTTTTCCATTTGTTCATCCTTCTCATGAAGTACC
>JAUUDY010195198.1:0-12901 GCA_032361765.1 Panulirus inflatus
TATAACAGTCAGTTGATATACATCGGAGAGACGGAGCTAGGACGCCATTTGGTGAACAGGACTCCTTATCATAGAAAACTGGTTGTTGGGCAATCATCTTTAATTAGATGGATAAACGTAGTGTCCTCCACCAAGCCTCAACTTGGCATGGTACTCTGAGCCATCTTCGTGTAACGAGGGAGGGGAAGTAAGTAAGTTAAGTAACCCCTTAATGACCCGGTTGAAACTGGACCCTAATAGCTTCCACCCTAGCTAATGGTACTTAAGACTACTCCCGTCGTGTCGCCCTGGCGTCTGCGGATGATAACGAGGAGGCAGAGATGGAGGAGTTCCCCCTCCCTCATCCATCATCCAATTCCCCAGTGCTTGACGGGAGGACTCTTTTTGGTGGTGTGTCATTGGAGGTGTTGAGAGGAGGGAAGGGATTTGTCGGGGAAGGTAGAGTGAGGGGTAGGTTAAAGAACAGTGAAGAACGTAATGTTGGGTCCTTAAAGAAATGACGATTGTGTTGAGGTAGTAATTATAGTCTGGGAAGGCAGGTAGGTGTTATATTTTTTACCGTAGGGCTAGGCATGGAGGCTATTAGGGTATATGTTGTGGTTGTAGCTAGTGTTGTAAAGCTGACGGCTCTCTGGGTTGTACGGGATCTGGGTTATAGTCTCGGAGGGTATGGGGTAGGCTGTGCCATAGTGTGTATAGGGGATATGTCGTGGATGTGTTGGTAACTGTAATGGTACTTTTGAAGTTTGTGCTTGTGAACGAAGGCATGTGACCGAATTGTTGTGATTGCTTGTTAACGCGGGCATGTGACCAAGTTGGTGTGCTTGTTTGTTAACGAGGGCATGTGACCAAGTTGTTGTGTGCTTGCTGGTTAACGAGGGCATGTGACCAAGTTGTTGTGCTGGTTTGTTAACGAAGGCATGATGTGACCAAGTTGAAGCGTAACGCTTCGGTCAGACGATCGCATTGTGACGTGGTGAGGCCTTGTGTGGTTATGGTGGCGATGGAGGTTACTAAGTGCTGGAAAAGGCTGGTAGTTAATTATGGTCTTCCAATGACACTATCATTCCAGGGATGGTAATGTCTATGTAACACAGTTCCACTCTTTTCTTTTTTCGTACATTAACTTATGAATCTTCGTCCTCATACCTCTCCTTTGTCGTACCTCTATCGTGATTTAATGAGTGAAAATAACGACGGTGAAAGATGCGTTATAAATAACGTTCTATTACCAGGAATATGCTCCACGCTCCTGGGATTCTTCCCTTGCATGTTGCTTCACATTCCCGTTTATGATTATTCTTTTTTTCCTTCCTCCTCCTCCTCCTCCTCCTCCTCCGTCCGTAACCCCCTCGATGGGTTCGCATAATGACTCCTCCTCTCATCTTCTCTACCCCCTAATGGTAATGGTCTTAGTGCTGTGTGTGTGTGTGTGTGAGAGAGAGAGAGAGAGAGAGAGAGAGAGAGAGAGAGAGAGAGAGAGAGAGAGAGAATACAAATGGACCTCAGTCAAGTCTCCTACTCAGCCGTTGAAATTATGATGCTGTTTGACGGAGATAAAGTTTCAGTTACGACATCACGGAGGAGGATGGGAAGGAAAATGTGAAACCCACATGGAACACACACACCGGACACTTGCAGACATCATCGTCTCGTGATGAGAAGATCTTGTAACTTGAGAAGTAGTTATGTTCCATGACTTGTAACTTGAGAAGTAGTTATGTTCCATGACTTCGCCTTCCGGCGCCGCAGGAGAGCAACAACTGTCGCCTTTTCCGAAAAGAAAATGGGTAAGGTTTGCTTCTACGAACTTTCAAGACGAGACAAGCTGAACCGATGGTAAACACACTCAACACAACTCGTATATACTCGCTCTGATGACTAGGAAGCTGTTGTGTGTCACCCTCATGTTTCCTGACGAGTGGCATCACCGGGTTAAATAATGCAGATAAATCATTTACAGTTTTCACTATGACGGATAGAAATTTGGAACTTACAGAATTCGTGATTTACACCCACGTAATTGTGGATGACCTCATCCTCCGTCATCCAGATGCAAAATTGTTCAACACATAACTCAGAAACATTGTGGGTCATACAGTATAGACGTTCAAGTACTCGGTAGTTGAATATCTATCTACACAAAGCCAGGTTGCGTTGAAAGCGCAGACGTGCGCGCGATGATGTGCAGCATAGCTCCAGACTAGGCTTGTGCAGTAGGGACGAGCTTCAACACTTGACTTGAGGTACGTGTGTGTGTGTGTGTGTGTGTGTTTATGTGACAGGGAGATAGGAGACTTTAGAAGCCCTGAGTGTATGGTAATGGGAGTGTTAACTAACCCTTTCTCCAAGCCCGAATCACACCCACCATCAACAGTGTCATCTGTCCCCACATCTTTCCTTTCAAACAAGTTCAGAGAACACAACGCTCGTGCAGCATGAGGCATTCCTCCCTCCTGCCCCAGACAACCGAGTTCACCGCATATCCAACATTAGGCTCGCCGCAGAACGTGCTCGGATTCACCAAGATGACCGAGAACCCTCTCCCAGGAAACGACGCTTCCAAAAACAAATGAAATACGATTGCCCGTAACCCTCCCGGGGGGAACGTAAGCTCTTAAAGGATCATGTTCGCTCTTGTAAAAAGATCTGTGTTCGCTCTCAGTGCTGTTTTCCTCTTGTGAGTGACTGCGTGAGGTCTTATGTTTACCCCCAAGACACCGAGAGGGAGTGAGATCTGAGGCACTGAGGAGAGAGGGAGGAAAGACGAAGAACTGGGGAAGGAGTGGAAAAAAAGGGAGGAAAGTAGAGTAGATTATTAGAAAAGATATTCACTACAGAGAGAGAGAGAGAGAGAGAGAGAGAGAGAGAGAGAGAGAGAGAGAGAGAGAGAGAGAGAGAGAGTTCAGGGAGTGAAAAAGAAGAAAGAAAAGGAGCGCGAGAAAAGAGAAGGAAGAGGAGGGAGCAAAATAATAGAGAAAATGAAAGAAGGTGAGACAGCGAGGACTGACAGAAGGGAAGAGGATCAAAGGGGACTGGGAGAGATGGAGGGACGGGGGAAAATCATAAAAGGAAGGGAAATACAGAAGGAAAGGGGATAAGATGAAAATTCGGATACGAAAGGACTGAAAGCAGAAAGGGTAAATGAAAGAAACAATAAAAATGACGGGAGAGGAAGAATGAAGGACAGGGAATAAGGCCGTGGAGAGAGGGAGAAGGGAAATAAAAGTTAAGAAAAAAAATAGTGGAAGGAAGAAGGGTGGAGAGAAGTGGCAACTGGGGGTCGACCCGACTAGGCCTGGGTATGTGGAGCTGGCGAGACATGGAAGCCCCACAAGACGTTAACCCAAGATGAACACACAAACTTTATCTCTTGTGAAGGAAAACCAAATCCAACTGTGCCAGACGAAAACTAATGCACCCGCTCAATCACTGTATCATCATTCTCTTCAGATGGACTAAATCATACCTTTTTCTGTGAATCTTGATAAAAGTGAAATGTTAATATATTTACGAAGGTAAATGGATTATAACAAAAATCAGTAAAAAAAGAAAAAAAAGATCACGTAGTCGCACGGCAGGGAATTCACCATTTCCAAATCTCGTCCATTATTCCCAAACGAATACACACGGCGCCGTAAAACCTTTCCGGTGCTTCGTCAGCTCTGTATGAAAACCCGGCGCTGAGCCACAAAGTTACAGTCCGGCTATACAGATTTTAGGGCTGTGTGTCGAGACCCTATCACAGACGTGGTAAAGCTCCAAAGCAGCTCACAGCGAAAGCTGCAACGACACCCAGGCAAAAAAAAAAAAAAAGACTAAGATAATTTGAGTCATACTGAAACTGCTTCGTTCCAGCTACGAACTATCCATCTATCAACCCTGTATGGCCGACCGATGACATGTGCACCCATGCAAGTTTATAGATCCTACTTCTCCAATCATTTCTTTCTTTCTTTCTTTCTTTCTTTAAAGACAGTGGTTAGGCTAAGCTGTGAAATTCCGGTATATGGAAGGAAGAGGGAGGGGAGACTGGGCAGAGGCGTTCCTGGCCAAAGCTGGTAATGTTGCTAGCTGTAAAACCTTCAGTGTGGTACTCACTCTCAACAGAAACGCGGGCTTTAGTTGCCAGAGACTGGAGATCTGCCAAGCTACCAATATCAAGTTTAGGATCTTACAGTCGGCAATAATTTTTACGACAAAGTTTTATGCATTATCCTCTTGCTCTGATACACACTACGTATGCATTTGTATACATTTTTTCAATATAGAATCATAAAGAAATCTGAATATCGCGCCTTACAATGAAGAGGAATGATCATATGTATAAAAGAATTATAATCATTCTTAGCATCAAAAGAATGACGTTGCACAGAAAAATCTAAACAAAAGGACACACCGTTTCTTAACCATCATCGCATCCATTTTCCAATGATCAACATTTGGAACACCACAGAACCCCTTCTGAGTCTCATGAACTTCGTTTAAAGATGTGAGTGGAGCTGCAAGCTCTTCCCTTCAGCTTCTCGAGTTCTCTGAAGCTCTGTGTTGACTCCATCAGGCTTTGCAAAGCTGCAGGACAGCTCAAACGGAAGGCATCGGTGATTCCAGCCAGAATGCATCAAAGGATCCGAGTCGTCCAAACTAGGGTGGATTCGTCTCGTTTCCAGTCAATGGTAACAGATTCGGCTACCGTCACCTCATTAGCCGTATTTTCGATGGTTGAATTCCTCCACATTCAAACGGACGTTAGAAATGGAGATGTGCATCTCATCTTTTCATCCTGTTATCATATAAGTTGTACAGTCATTTCTGGTTCGCAAGCTGATCAGTACCTCTCGACTATTGAGTCGTTTTGAAGGCGAGGAATACATTTAAGTCATGAGATTTCCCCCAACATCACCTGCAAATCCTCGGATATAGAGGGACGTAAAAGACAGATTACCGTAATAGAAAGAGGCAGAGAAAGACACAGAAAGAGAGGGAGTTAATCTGAGAGTAGGAAAGGAAGAGATGAATAGATGTAAGATAGAGAGATAAAACAGGAGGGATATAAGACAAAAGAAAAGCAAAACATGGGAGCAAGAAAACATCCAGACAACTTACGAGAAGAGCGACCAATAATAATGACACCTGTAGAACAGAGAGACAGTGGTAACGTCACACCGTTCAGACAGGGATGGTCGAGAGAAAAAGGTGATACAAAGAGAACCAATGAGACGGGAAGGCATTCGATTACACTCACTAATAGGGAGGTGGACGAAGAACCGGATATGTGAGCAGTACCCGACACTAGGACGAACAGAATCCTCCTCTCTCACCGCCTCCACATCACAGGATCGATACACAAAATCTCACTGCAGATCCTGTTCAGAGCCTACACTAGACGCTCTGTGCATGTCTCTAAATCTATAAGCCAGCTTTTAGAGAGCTTTGAAGCTCTGTGTCGGCGTCATGAGGCTTTGGCATGTTCCATTACCGATGCCGACCAAATACCTCAAAGGGCCCGAAACGACCCAACGAATAAAGGTGACTAAAGGGAAGCAATGAACGATGGAGAAAATGAGAGAATACAGAACGAAGCGCAACAGGAAAGAAGAAGCGGTTCTATGTAAATGGCGTCCTGAACGCGTCATGACAGCTACCAGCATATATTTCATTTCAGTATTTAAATGTGAAACAAACTTGACTTTGGTGCCAAAATATAAATCATGTGCACAAAATGCTCGGGAAAGCTCTACAAGAAATTAGAGAAATACATTCTGGATGATTATCAATAATGACCTCAAACATGGCCAACAATGCCTGGCTGCATCAAGTAAGGCCAATAGCATGGTTGGTTTCATAGCTAGAAATGTAAACTACAAGAACAAGGATATATTCATCATTTACAGAGCCATGGTTAAACCTTATTTACAGTTCTGCTCACCAAACCAAGGAGCGCTGTCTTGGAGTCCACCTGACGGAGATGTTCGAAATTCTAAATAATTTCAGTAACATAACAAACGAAAATCTTCACGCCTTGTTGACCGTAGATATTGGTATGAAGATAAAGGAAGATATAATAACAATGTGGCCAATCATTTCTCACATGTAAAGTGATGGACCTTTGAGGTAAACTACCTCCCCAGGAGAGACTGACTATAGATACCTTGAAATTAGTCCAGGTAAATACTTCCGTCTCTTATCAGTATGGGAAACTATCACTACTGCCATCACCACCAACCATGAGATACACAACCACCTACCATCACCACCACCATCATGGTCGCCACTCGTCACGGCTCGTCAGCCCTAAGTGGTCAGGCCCAACTATACCTTCGTTCGAACTAATTAACGTCCTCCTTCACCGTATTTTTTTAGGGGTGGGGTGGGGGTTGTTTGGGTTGAATGAGGTAGTTTAGCTAGGGTTGATCAGCAGTTAGGTGTCGATGTAGGAGGCAGTAGTGGGAGGAGGTCAAGGGAGGGACGCGCCGGCCATCAGTACGTCGCTGTTAACACGACTGCTGTTGTGGCGCGGGCAAGTCAACATCCTCCACCACAACACCACCACCTGGGTCATGGTTGCACCGCTGGTAGCTAACGATCATCAGGGAAAATGATCTATCATAATGTGAGGTTTGGCTGGTGGTGTACGACGCGGAGAGCGGGAGAGGCGGCGGCTGGAGTGGAGAGGGAAGGAGATGGGCTAAGGATTGAGGAGGATGGCATGAGTGGGGTTATGGGGAGGATGCTGGAGGCAGGGGAGGTGGCTCAGTGGTCGTCAGGTCAGGTGGGATGATCATGGTACACACGACTGTCTCCCTCCTGCTCACTGCATCATGTTGGTCCTCCCTCCCCACCTGGGCTCCCCTTCACCAGACCAACCTGTCACGCTTCCCGTATTGTCCCCACCAGGTCCCAACTGGGAGTCCCCACCAGGTCCCAACTGGGAGTCCCCACAAGGTCCCAATTGGGAGTCCCCAGCAGCAACCGTGGCTGACGGGGAGAAGAACGAAACAAGAAAGAAGGAAGGAAGTACCACAGCTTCCCTAGTTGAAGGAAGGAGGTATCATAACGGTCGCGCCTCGTGTGACTGGTTCTCACACAGAAACTGTGGGAAGCAGCAGCCAGACGCTTCCTTGCCTCGTCCTTGTATTGCTCTTGTTTTATGGTTATTCATTGACTTTTCTGCCTCCTGTATTAGAGTTATGTCTGTTGTCTTCTACTGTACAGCTGCCTCACCTTCCCCCCTCACTCCTGGTCTGTTGTTGTTTCACCTTCTCCTTTGTTGCCTCAGCTTGACTCTCTCCTTTATAGCTGCCTCTGTTGCCTTTTCTTTCCTTTTTTTCGGCGGCTGCTGCTGTTGCCTCTCTTCATGACTTCCCCCTCACCCTGATCTCTCCCCTTACATTGGCACTTCCCCTCACCCTGGCCGTTCCCCTCACCTCGAACCCTCCCTTCACCTTGATCCCTCCCCCTCACCCTGGTCCCTGCACTCACCCTGGCCCTGGCCGTCCACAAGGTGTTTATGAAGACAGCGGCGGCAGGGAGGACTAGCATTTATAGACTGGAAAATTGGTTAATTATATCGTGATTAGCGGAGCGTTGTGCCGTTGACAGGCCTGCGACCTCCCCTCCTTCCCGTCGCCATGGCAACCTGGCCTGGCCAACCACCGCCTCTACAGCCAATTATATTCCAATACTGGCCTCCATAATGGTTGTCAATGTCGATATGCTCTAGTGCTAATGTTGAGGGGGGGGAAACTATAATGGGCTCGGAGCATGCAACTTGCCCATTGACCCTGCGGTAAGCCTAAAGGATATGTGCGTTGATAAACTTGATCATGACGAGGAATGTTGGTAGGATACAGACCGCCTGAGGAGCCAGATGATAAGGTCTTACGATCTGTTATTGTGGAGGTGAAGTTCGTGACAACGGAAGGGACGTGATTGGCCAGGGGCTAGGGTGGTACCACGCCTGGTTTATAGCACATTACGACGGTTTAGCAACACGAGGACAACCTCTGCTCACTGCCCGTCGCAACACTTGACAACATCAGGACGATCTCTGCTCGCCGCACGTGTTGGGACACTCGACAACACTGCTCTGCAAGTGTTGCAACACCTGGTAACACTAGGACGACCCCAGCCCAGTGTAGGAGGAGTTACGACGCTTCGCAACTGGAGGACAATCCTCGCTCAGTTTGGACGTTGCGACGCCACACAACACTAAGACGGCCTCTTTCAGAATGGATCTTGCTTCGCCTCACACCACTGGATTGATGGGTGTCTGGAGACGTCTTTTGGAACCTTCGGCCTCGAGGAACTTGGATCTTCTGTAACATAGACCTTCTTTAACGCGGTGCCTCCTGGAAAGTTGGTTTCTTAGAACGAGGGCCTCCTGGAACTTTGGTCTCCTGGAGAGTGCGTTTCCTGGAACGCGTGTCTTTGGAAACATGTACCTCCTGGAACGTGTGCTCTCATGTAATGTGGGTCTTCTGGAACGTGGAGCATTTAGGGCGATCTTCTGTAGTGTGGACCTCCTGGAACGAGGATTTCCTGGACTGTGGAGCATCAGGGTTGGTCCTCTGTAACGTGACCTCTCCAGAATGAGGTCCTCTGGAAACCTTCAGCAGGAAGGTGGATACACTAGAACATGAGCCGCTTGGAAGACGATCCTCCAGGAATGTAGGACTCGTGAAACGTGAAGCCCCTGGAACGTGGAGCGCCTCATAATCGACATGGCCAGAGGCACAAGAGACCCCAGCCAACCTTTGATGTAATTTCCCGCCAAACTTTGGACGCGTCCCTGTATTTTCCCGCGTCTCAGCAGAGCAGACGACGCACTGAATCCAGTGCTCAACCTCGACGCATTTTGTCGTCGTTTTCTGTGCATTTCAGTTGCTTCAGATGATCGGAAACTTCAGTATACACGTGGAAACGTCAACACCATGTTTTGCTCATTTTCAATTTAGTTGTAAATCATAGATTTATTGTCCGTTTCAGAAATGATTCACATCATTGTGGAAATTCTCAAGATTAAGAATTTTTTCCTCCGTGTTCGATAGAATCTTACTTTAGGTCTTTGTGTATTCATTATGCGAGATAATGTTCGCTGTGGATAATGATACTTAGTTGTAGGAAGATGTTGTGCGCCTCTGTTGTACTGAGGGAAACGGAGAGGGAGAGGGGGACGGGAGGAGATGCAGATAATTGAATGAGGACACCTGAATAATAATGTGCCCTGCTCGCCCCGTCGGAAAAAGTTAGATTCATTATGCAGCAAAATCAGTGGAATAGAAAATGAAGGGAATCTTTTAACATCAAAGGCAGACCTGCATCAGTGGCAGGATCATGTGTGGCTGAGGAAACCCGGAGGTGGGGTGGGGGTGGGGACTGAGGAAGGCTGGAGGGTGGAAGATCGTGAGGGCTGAGGGCGGGTAGTAGGGGGAGAGGGTGGGAAACCCTCCTGGAATAACAAAGGGAGGAAGTTTGACTGGGGAGGAAGGGGACACAAATTGGCCAATTTGGGGAGATGGCACGACTCCACGTGTTGTGTCGTGGTGGCGACCCGTCATGATGGTGTTGTGTCGTCGTGTGTTTCATCCATGAGGGTGTTGTGTCGTCGTGTGTTTCATCCATGAGGGTGTTGTGTCGTCGGGTGTTGCATCCTGGTAGTTTTGTGTTGCCCTGTGTTCCATCCGAGTGTTGTATCGAACACACGGTGTCTTAGGGATATTGTGTAGTGATGTCACCGTGTCCTTTGTTGTGTTATGTTGTCCTGTGTATGGTATGTGTCGTTGTCCTGTGTTATGGAGGTCATGCCTTACTGTGGTAGTGGAGTGTTTTGGTCGTTCTAATGACTCTGTGGTGTTGTGGCGTGTTGCTGCTGTGCTGTGCTGGTGTTGTTTCCCGTGTTGCGTCGTGGTGTCCGTTTTGCTCTACGACCACAAGCACCAGCAAGAGTGAAGGAGCTCCTGTCGTGCCAGCCCCTGGTTAACGCATTTGGGTTCTTGGTACTTTCCCATAAGACTTTGAGGAAGTCCCTGGCCCGTCGCCTTCCAGACAGCTCGTGGGCCTGCTGGCCTCCAGAGGGTTTCCAGGCCCGTTACCTTCCGGACTGTTTCCAGGCCCGTTACCTTCCGGACTGTTTCCAGGCCCGTTGCATTTCAGACGGTTTCCAGGCCCGCTGTCTTTCAAGGAGTTCATAGGTCCACCGCCATCCAGTGGGTTCCCTGGCCCATCGCGTTCCAGAGGGCTCCCCGGCCCGGCGTCTTCCAGAGATTTTCCCCATGTCCGCCGCCTTCCAGAGAGTTCTCTGACCCACCGCCTCCCAGCGAGGTCTCTGGCCCGGCGCATTCTTGAGAATTCTGTGGCCCCGCCGCCTTCCAGGGGGTTCCCGGACCGACCCGCCACCTTTCGGAGGGTCTTAAGTGAATCTCTCTGATCAGATCCATTGTTGACGATGAAAGATCAGTATTTGGGAAACCATGTTGTCTTACAAGTGTCTCTTTATTATCTTTCTCTTCATATATATATGTTATTGTCGAATATCATATGAACATCATTGTTGTGGCAGTGAAGGGTTCTGCACGTGTCTGGCACTGGATGAATTGACTGGACTATTTCCTTTAAGGATTGCCGGCAGTAATGGCAGGAAGGAGGGATCCAGACGGTTGGGGTGCCAGCCACTCTGGCCGAGCCTAAGGCTCACCATCACTTGGTTCTCTCTAACTGGGAAATTCTGAGGCGGAGCTTCTTCACTTTCATCCAGGAACATCTGTGGCAACACAGTGGTTGGATCTTGTCCATCTGGTAACACCAGCAACACGAATGACAACACTCAACACTCGTTACTCACAAGAGAAATGTTGCGAGGGTCTTAAGGGCTTGGCATGTAGGAGGAGGCAACACGGGTCCTCTCCCCTTGCCTGGCTCCAACCAGGTTCTCCCAGTGACCGCAAGAAAGTAGGAGGCTGGTGAAGGTGCAGGTGAGATATCCTTGTGAACTTGACGTAAGGAAGTCAACTTCCCGTGGTCATGACGTGAGCTTGTTCTCGAGTATCCTGCAGGACACCTTGGCTGATCACTGGCGCGTTCTTCCTGTCACGCCCACCTGCACCCACCCCTGCCTCACAATTTTGCAGTCAGGACTAAAACAAAGTCATGTCAGTCATACGTCCAGAATATTAACGGATTTTATTCAGAGCAACGTCGTTTGTGGAATGGCGTAGAAACATCAAAAATGATATGATGTATCCACGAAAAAATGTCAATTTCGGGAATGCTTTGAGTGGAACAATTCCCTATTAATAAGGACAGAATATAGATGTTCCAGGTATGCGATAATGGATTCACTGCAGCACCCGCCTCCGGGCGACGTAGGCCAGAATAATTACTCTTCATTAGTCTTCAGGAGAGGTGACAGTGGCACGAGGCGCCGTTCCTCAGGCCGTTATGAAGATGGAACGAAGACCCGAGGTGTTGGACAGCTGGGGCTCCTGTGCTTCGTTACGTGGTGTGGTGGGTGGGTCGGGGGCACCAGTGTCTCGACTCTGGTAGACTGAGCTGGAAATGTTGTTAACCCCTTGGCAGAAACCCTTGGGTATGATGCCCCGACCTTTGACCTGACCCTTATTCAGAGAGTTGGATCATGAACCAGAAAGTATCCATTTCTTAAGAGGTTTTATAACCCTTGGTGAGAGACAGCATCATGCTGCAGATGCTTGTGACGAACCCATGCTCATCACCCATCCACCCCAGCCTCCCCATCCTTGAATCCCACTAAAGATACGTCAGGATAAGCAACCTGGACCTGGGCGAAGGGCGCGCCTCCTCCAGGATGGTTCTAGTTAAGCTACCAGTGTTGCACGTCTCCCCCTCCCTCGCTCACTATACCGTCTTAAGCCCGTCTTAATTATGGGTACACGATCGAATTTCCAGTTGATAAAGTTTTTGATAAGCTTCTTATAGTTTGGAAGTTTAGTTTGAAAGTTTTAACTTCCATGATAAGCTGCGACCGTCTGTGTGATGTGCCCCTTCATGTTAAGATGCGATCGACCATTCCGGAGTGGATGTGAACATGGTCTGACTTCCCCTCGTGTGTGAAGCTCACACACCACTTACGACCGACGGCACGACCTTCCAGCACGACGGTACGGCCCTTGGGTGTGATGACCTTGTCATTTGACTCACCCGTACCGTAGAGAGGGAGGGAGATGCACCTTCCTCAGACGTTACGTACCGTAATCCCGTTACGACCAGAGTGTACCGGCATGAGGCTTTGCATTGGTATGTGGGGAAGGCAGGGAAATGCCAGGGGTAACAAGTCCGTTGTAGCCATCCCAACACCTCCACACCCTGCTCACCCAGGTGTTGCGGACGAAGAGGGAGGTTCACGGACCATTTCCTCCCTTACATCTATCTACCTCCCTCCCTACCCACACACCTGCACCACACACGTGCCGTGTATCTACTCGACACCTTACCCCTGGGTTTGCCTTGTACCTACCCTAGACCAGCATCTGGACCTGCCCTGTACTTACCCTAATTTTCCCTTACACTTCCCCTACACCTTGCCCACTGACCAGCGTTATCCTGCCACTAATGTGTTTGTTTCCCTTGACTCTTGCCTGTGGGCCATTTTACCTGTACATCAACATCCTCTCATCACAAGACTGGAAAGACTTTTCTTCTTTCTAATGAAAATCATGTCTGAGTCATGTTTGTTTGTGTATTACTTCAGGAAATAACATGAGAATTTACACGACGTGTGACCAGCAGGTTTGAGCATGTCACATTCCCGGAACGATCATGGCGGACGAATGACACACGACCATGAATGTGAGAGAGAGAGAGAGAGAGAGAGAGAGAGAGAGAGAGAGAGAGAGAGAGAGAGAGAGAGAGAGAGAGTGGCCCC
>JAUUDY010195309.1:0-12898 GCA_032361765.1 Panulirus inflatus
GCTAGAAACACTAAGAAGTTTTTATCAAGGGTGTAAGGCATTTGTATGAGTCAGAAGAGAGAAGAGTGAATGGTTCCAAGTGAAGGTTGGTCCACAGCAGGGGTGTGTGATGTTACCATGGTAGTTTAATTTGTTTATGGATGGGGTGACGAGGGAAGCAAATGTGAGAGTTTTGGAGAGGCAAGTCACCGCCTGTAAGGGATGAGAGGGGCCTGAGAAGTAAAGCAGTTGTAGTTTGCTGATTATACAATACTGATGGCAGATTTGAATGTGAAACTGCAAAAGGTGGTACTGAGTTTGGAAGGGTGGGTGAAAGGAGGAAGTTGAGGGCAAATGTGAATAAATGCAAGATTATTAGGTCTAGGAGAATTGAGGGACATGTCAGATGGGGTGAGAGTCTGATCGGACAAAACCTGGAAGTGAAGTGTTTTAGATACCTGGGAATGGAAATAGCAACAAATAGAACCACAGAAGCAGAAGTCAATCATGGGGTGGATGAGGGAGCAAAGGCTCTGGGAGCACTGAGAAATGTGTGGAAAAAGAGATCATTATCTGGGAGGGCTAAAATGGGTATGTTTGAAGGTATACAGCTCTATCATCATCATATGGATGCAAGGCATGGGCTATAGATAAGACTGTGCACAAGAGGATGGATGTGTTGAAAATGAAATGTTTGAGGACAATATGTGGTGTGAGGTGGTTTATTCAAGGAAGTAAAGAAAAAGTGTGAGAAAAGTATGGTAATAAACAGAAAGAGGTTGAGAAGGCTGAAGAGGATGTACTAAAATGGTCCATACTTAAGGAGAAAAAGAGTGAGGAAGATTGACAAAGTGGATATATGATACATGTGTCAGAAATGGAGGGAAAAGGGAGAACAGGGATACCAAATTGGAGATGGAAGGATGGAGTGAAAAAGATCTGGAATGACATGGGATATAGAGATCAATGTACTGTCAGTGGACTGAACCAAGTCATGTGAAGCATCTGGGAAAACCATGGAAAGGTCAGGAGGCCTGGTTGTTGATAAGGAATTGTGCTTTCAATGCATTACACATGACAGCAAGAGGATAGATGTGAGTGGGTCCAGGCTTTCTTCGTCTGTTCCTAGTGCTACCTCACGAATGTGGGAAACAGCAATTACGTATGAAAAAGATTAATTCTCTCAGAGTTTCAGTTTATATCTAAAAGAACAAAGCAGTAACAAGTATAACATGTTTTATGAAGAATTCTGAAGTTTCCTGTAAGCCTAGAATACTTGATGTCTACAAATTCCTAAACTGTGGTAAGACCATTTACTACTTACATTGCTGGGTGGAAGAAGGCAGCCATGGTAGAGCTTTCTCGGGTTGCCTGGATGACTCGTTCCTGGCTCCTGCACCCAGGAGTGATATTTGGCTGACTAGTTTGCATAACTGGATACAGGAACCACCTCATATACTCCTTCACATTCCTCTGACCTTGGTCCATGCCCATGTCAACCATCATAAGGTCATCTCCCATAACTCCCATACCACCAATCGATCTATTTAAAGCTCCTTGCCCATGTAAGAAGGCACGGCTCTTGCCCATGGCTTCACGCTCTCGCTGCTTCTCCATTGCCATTAGTTCATTAAACTTTATAACATTTACATTCACTGAAATGAGATAAAATCATACTCAGATTACAGATATAAAACAGAACCATGTTTAACTCATCAGCATGTCATGCAAAAACTGTACATGTCATTTCACAAGAAAAGTCTAACTATAGCCTTTATCAGCCATAAAAAGTGTTTACAGAAATGACAGATTCTACCCTAAGTTCTGTATCAGCATCTGGCCACAAGAAGAAAGATCATGAAAGGCAAATATTTTTGGAGCAGCTGGATGAGTGTGTCTGCAGTTTTGATGTAAGAGACTGGGTATTAGTGATGGGTGATTTAAATGTGCAGTGGCATTTTTGTAACCAATGAGGCAGGAGGTGCTGCTACTGTGTAAAGAAGTTCGGAATGGAGAAAAGTATTGAGTTTCAGTTTTACTGGATTAGCCAAGTCTCATCCCGCCTTCTCGTGGTGACCTCATCAATACACCCCTTTGGGATGGAACTAAAGGGGGAGGCATTGCCCATTTACATCAGGACAATAGTTCTAGATTTGGATAAGCATCTGAGGCGTACTGTTACTTTCAGTTTTGACAATTTTGGAGCTTCACTGCCTCTGGAAACACTAAGCTGGAGTTGCCCTCTGCCAGTGACCTGCCAAGGGTGAAGCACAAAGGCTAAGAAGTGGCACTGGAGTCTAATAGTTATGCCGAGGGTTACAAGGAATGAGCGGTTGAGGGTGATGGTGCTAAATATGAATGGGATGACTGGGGAGAATAAAAGGAGGGAGATTGTGGACAGGTGTAAAAGTTGTAGCGTGGATGTGCAAGGGATTGGGGAAACCCAAATCCTTGGGCAGGGTGTGTGGAGTAAAAATGGATATGATGAATGCAATTCATGGGAGAGCAAAGAAGGTGTATGGACAGGAATGAATGCAAATTATCGGGGAAGAAAAAAAAAAAAAGGATGTGCAATTCTGCTATCACCAATAGTATGGGAGGGTGTTACAGAGCATGGATGGAATGGATCAAGAATAGTGTGGATAAAAGGAAAGATTGGGACCGTGAAATATGCATGGGTATGTGTATATGCACCTATGAATATGAAGACTGTACCAGGTAAGGATGAAATGAACTTTTCTGGAAGAATTTGAATGACTGTATAATTGATTTTGAAAACAAGAGAAATGCGGTCGTACTGGGTGATATGAATGCGAAAGTGGGATGAGATGAAATTGGTGAGATAGTTGGTAAATGGTGAGTGCCTGGAGTTAATGAGAATGAAAGCTATCTTGTGGATATTTGTGCTGGAGAGGATTATTCCTTGCAAACGTCTTTTTTCAGCACAAGGTGATCCACAGACATACATGGATGAGGTATGATGAAAGAGAAGAGCAAAAGGCTTTGATTGACTGTGTGGCAGTGGATGAACGGTTGAGAAAGGCTGTGCTGGATGCTAGAGCTGTGAGAAGATTCTTTGTAGACTAACCATTTCGCAGTTCTTTTTTCGGATGAGGATCAGGGAGAAGTGGAGGTATGGTGTAAGGAAGAATGGAGAGGTAAAAGTATTGGCAAGTGAGAAAATAAATCGAGTAAAATACAAGCATGAGTATGAAAAGAAGGTAACTGAAAGCTTAGATGGAAGTGCAGTGAACGTAGGAATGCAGTCATGTGTGAATGAGGTGTTTAAAATGTTGAGAGAAATACTAGTAAAGGTTGTAGAATGAAAAGTTGAGTACAAGGAAGTGAGATACAGGAATAAAAGGGGTAATGCATGGTGGACAGAAGAGTTTAGAAATGCCGTGGAAGAGAAGACAAATGCATATGGTCGATTGCTCAATAGTAATGTACTTGTGGAAGTTCAGCAAAGGAGGAGGAAAGAAAGCAAAATATGTAAGCAGAATGTTAAGAAGCTGATAGAGACAGCAAAGAAAGGGTAAATAAAGATTTTGAAAGAAAGGTAAGCAAAGTTTCGGGATAATAAACTATATTGGAGGGAGGTGAAAAGGGAAAGAGGTGGATGTAAGAGTGGAAATGTTGATGTGAGAAATAAGGAAGGGGAATTGCTGAATCAAAAGGAGGAAGTGAAAGGAAGAAGGAAAGAGTATTTTGAAGAACTGATGAATGTGGGAGGAGAGGCAGCAGTTATTACGTGCAAGGGTATGGAGGAGGGAAGGAAGAGGATACAAGTGCAGGGGTCTATAGCAAAAAGGGAGGTAAGAAGGGCAATAATGAGGCTGAAGGTAGGAAAGGCACCTGGAGTGGATGGGATTATGGCTGAAATACTGAAGTAAGGAGGAGAAAGTGTGATAGAGTGGATGCATCTTATATGTAATTTAGCAAGGAAACAGAAGATTATGCCTGTGAATTGGGTGAAAGCTATTATTGTTTCTTTATTCAAGGGAAAAGGTGCTAAGAATGTATGTAGCAATTACAAAGGAATATGTCTGTTAAGTATACCAGGAAAAGTGTATAAAAGAATATTAAGTGACAGAGTGATGGAAGTGACTGAATGCAAAATAAGTGAAGAGCAAAGGGGTTTTAGGAAAGGTAGGGGATGTGTGGATCAGATTTTTGTAATAAAGATGACTGTAGAAAAATATTTACCAAAAGGTAAGAAGTTGTATGCAGCTTTTATGGATCTGGAGAAATTGTATGACAGGGTCAAGTCGAATGCATTGTGGGATGTGTTAAGGATATATGGTATAGGGGGACAACTGTTGGATGGTGTAAAAGCCTTCTATAGAGGAGCAATTGTGTATGTATGAGTGGATGGAGGGCTGAGCACAAGTAGGTGTGAGGCAGGGCTGTGTGATGTCACCTTGGCTTTTTAATATATATATGGATGGAGTGATAAGAGAGATGAAAGCAAAACTAGGGAAAAGGGTTGCAGAGATGGGTGTGGTGGTGAGATATGGTGGCTGCAGATGACACTGTACTGTTTGTGGAGAGTGAAGAGGAGATGCAGAAGGTTGCAAGTGTGTTTTATGATAAATGTGTATAAGGGGAGGAAATTGAAGGTAAATGCAAGTAAAAGTAATGGTGTTTGAAAGGAAACAAAGTGAAAAACCATATAGAGTGAAAGAAGAAAGTGTACTTAATTATGCAGTGGATATGGTGGGAAAAAGACTGGAAGAAGTGGGGGAATTTAAGTATCTGGGAGCTGTCTTAAGTGTGGTGATATGGAAGGAGAGATAAGGAAGAGAGTGGTACAGGGTAGAAGAGTCATTAGGTCCCTTAATAGAATAATGAAGGATAGAGGGGTAAGTATGGAAGTAAAGAGAGGATTAAGGGACAGCATAGTCCTCCTAACCCTGACCTATGCAGCCAAAACATAGACAAGGAATGAGGCACAGGGGTCAAGACTCCAGGCTGTGGAAATGAGCTATTTGAGAAGATCATGTGGGGTGACTAGATGGAATGAAGAAAAAAATGAGAGTGCATGAGAGATGTGAAATGGTAAGGAATGCAAATGCAGTGAACTGTGGAGTGGTAGAAAGGGTGAAACATAATATTTTGAGGTGGTTCAGACATGTGGAAAGAATGCAAGACTCGGGGTTTACGAAGAGTTTGTATGATAGTACAATTAAAGGGGTTGGTGTAAGTAGAAGACCACCTGTGACATGAGCAAATAGGGTGGAGGAATACTGGAAGGAGAGAAACACAAGAAGAATGCATGGAATGGTGTATGCAAGGGAGGTATGCAAGGACAGGGATATGTGGAGACTCTTTTGCCGTGGCTTCCCCTTGATGGGAGTTCCCAGAGGGAACAGGCATCAGAGATACAGATAGATAGACTAAGTCCTATGTTATGTGCAAGGCTTTCCTATCCTAATCTTTTCTACATTAGTCTAAAGTTAGTGTGAGAATGACTAGGTGTTGGTAAGCCAGGTTAGGCTGGATTAGGTGGTCTAATTAGATTAGATTGTTTTGTTGAACATCAAGTTTTTTTGTGTTTCGATCCTACTACTATCCTTTGCTTCAGAGCCCTGTCCACTTTGTGGGAATCAAGATTCTTGCAGTTACTAGTATAGTTGCTTGATGTCATCTCCACAGGCAAATGTGAACTAAATGCACTCTAATGAGTTTCACAATACCATTTCCATTTATTTCCAACTAAAACAATAATGCAGAACTACTCTAAATAATAATTCACAAATTTCCCTGATCTGCATACTCCTTCCTATTATCACTTACTCATTACTGCAGAATAAATCACTGTACTCTAATCCACAGGTAAAATTTTACAATACAGACATGCAGTTTCTGGGATTTTTTTTTCTTATGATCTGATGTTGCCCTGGTAAAGATACTTACAGATCTACTTCCGACAATAAGCCTCCTGAGTAGTCCTCTTCTGTCAGCTCCTTGTCTAAACTTAAATCTAAGAGTGTGGATTTTCCTTATTCAATCTTAAAACTGATCTGTTATTAAATCAATCAATAGTGGTATGATTACTATGAGAGGGGAAATGTGGGGATAATTGATAAATAAATAATGGTAAATAGAAATAAAAATAAAAAAACAAAAAGATAACCTGCCTATTTCAATGTTTCTCATGCCTTAGGGCATCTATCATTGGTAAAATTTTGGTAGGATTACAAGGAGGGAAAAATGTGGGGATAATCAATAAATAAATAATGGTAAATAGAAATAAATATACACAAACAAAAAGATAACCTTCCTATTTCAATGCTTCTCATGTCTTGCAGCATCTATCATTAGTGAAATTTTCTCATCAAAACATGTACTCAAATGAATCAGAAAGTGTTTGGTTTGGAGGGTAAACAGTTAGTTCAGGTGTTTGTAGATATAAAAATCTGACCCTGTGTGGGAAAGATCTCATTGGCATCAATTTGATCCCTAAATCTATGGTCACACAACTTATATGTACAACTCACATTTGATAGGATTCAAACATTATGACACATGGGGGCATTCAGTGATTTACATGATAGAAAATTACACTTTTCTAGACATCACAGCTTCATTCAATTTAAATTTTGACATAGAAACCTAATAAAACTTGATAAAATGTTTTTTTCAGCTGTCCACATAATGATCACTTTCATAATACCCTGACATTGAGAAAGGACATCATAAAGTGAATCCGAACGTCATAGGTGTCCCATCTGTTCGTTCACTATTTGCATGAATTGGACGGGTCTTACTAATGCATTATAAACACTCAACTACTCGTTTTTAGTGTTTTTACCTAACAATTTCCCTTCACTACAAATCCTTGCCCACTTTATGAGAACTTTAAATTGATGGTATTGAAGGTGCAGAACTTAAAATCCCACACTGTAAATGAAGTTTATTCATTGTACAAAAGGCAACAGTACCAATTTCGTTAAGTTCTATCACCTAGAAAACGTGAGTCCGTATTGTAAAATTTTACTTCATGCAATGCCAGACTGCATCACCTCTAGTGAGTGTAATTCTATTGAAATTCTTGTCTTACAATCCTCAAAACTGTATCAAGTATCCATGAAGAAAACTTTAATACTAACTGCTAGCCTTTCCCATTAGTTAAGTACATGATTTTCATTATCGTTATGAATGTGTTAATATTTAGTGTTAATTAGCACACTTAGCACTACCTTCTTTACGACAGACTTAGCGACTTACTGTGTGACACACGGTCACACACCTCACCTTCAACTAGTTATGAAATCCAAATAAGATTCCTCTACAAATCAATAGTCCAAAATGCAATGTGAATTAGTTATGAGCAAAGTTCGTCTTAACATTACCTTTTTTCATAGATGAACACTTCAAACGGCATAAGGTTAGTAGGTTACAAAGTTGTCACGTCAGCGAACGACACAGGCCAGCGACCCTACTCGGCAGCGACCAACACTTTCCTCAGAAAATTATAAATCTTGATAACGTTACTATTTGTACATACAGAGATTACTAAAGCATTCCTTTTGTAAACAGTTACAGTGAAATAAGAAAAAATCAATACAAGACGGGCAACCAACTGAATATTCCTTACAATATGTTCTTCTTTGTCTCCTCAACAAAGCTGACTGGAATAAATTACGTAACTTATTTCCTGATTTTACTTGGGTAAATTGCTCTCTATTATTTGGTGATGCTTCTATCGCCCCCAAACGCATAGCAAATGGTGTTCTTGCGAGAATGGAAGCATTTATCCCCTCTTCCTCAAAGACTACCTCTTCATCCAATCCATGGTTCAACCGTTTCTGTTTAGAGGCCATTTAGGCAAGGGATCAGACATATCGGTCATGGTAAAACTCTCCTTCCTCCTTCAGCTTTTATCAGTACCCGTAATCGGTGGAAGCATATTCTCCGTGAGGCGAAGCGTTCCTTTATACAAAGGAAATGCGATAACCTCTCTTCGTCATCCACTGTTAGGTCTTTCTGGTCATTAGCTAAGGGCATCTCTAACAACTGACGCTCTACCATCTCTTCACTTTTCCGCTCTGGCAGTACTATATAGCTGTTTCTCCCGTAGGCAAAGCAATTCTGGTTCCCGTTTGTTCTCTAACTCCACCATAGATGACTCTAACATTCTTTCACTAATTCTATGCCTCTTCCCGTAATCTATTTGCGGACTGTTCGAAAAAAAACATTTCTTTGGACACAAGCAAGACTTATGGTCATAATGGCATCCATCCCCGTGTACTGAAAGAGTATGCCTCTGAACTTGCACCTGTGCTTGCTCGTCTGTTTAAGAACCAAAACTTTTTCTTCTTGGAAACATGCACTGATACATGCAGTCTCTAAGAAGGGTGGCCGTTCTGACCCCTCTAACTATCGTCCTATTGCTTTGATATCTACCATTTCCAAAGTCTTTAGATCCCTCCTCAACTCCCAAATTTTTAAACATCTCGAAAATCACAGTCTTCTTTCTGATCACCATTATAGCTTCCGTCTGGTCATCGTCCCTGAAAAATTTGGGGGAGTCGTGTGTGGTTGCCCTAGACATATCTAAGGATTTTGACAGGGTGTTGCATTGGGGTCTCATCTGTAAGCTCCCCTCTTTTGGCTTCCCTCCCTCACTTTACTGATTCATATCTAGCTTCCTCTCAGGCCGATCTATCTCTGTGGCTGTTGATGGATCAGCCTCCCCCTTTCCTCCACCTCTTGACTCAATGAACATACTTGGTATTACTGTAACATCCACTCTTTCTCGGAACCCCTACTTTACTGGAATAGCTAAGTCTGCCTCTAAGAAACTAGTTGTCCCGTTTACATGTCGAAACTTCTTCTCTTCTGAACAGTACTGCTCTTACATTTAGGGTGGTGCAGGCTCTGCATCCTTACTTGACAGAGTTGAGTCGAAAGCAGTCCTTCTTATAAACTGTCCCAGGCTAACTTTCAAACTTGATCCCCTTACCCTACTCCGCAATGTTGGTTCACTTTCTCTCTTCTGCAGGTATTACCTTGGTTTTTACTCCCGATAACTGGCTGCTTGTGGGCCCACACCACCAGCTAGACCACGCAATACCCGGAAAGCTGCTGCGTCACATGATTATTGTGTATCTATCAGCAACTCAAGGGTGAGCCGTTTTGACATCTGCTTCTTTCCCTACACTTTGAAGCTTTGGAACTCTACCTTCTCATATCTTTCCCAGTAACTATGACCTGACACATTTCATAAAAAGAATACATTCGATTGTGACAGCTTACTGCTTTCATATTTGTTACAGTAACAGATGTAGTGACATATTTGACAAAAAGTCTTACACTCATAAATACATTTGTATTCTCCCAAACGTTAGTGTCAATCACATACTACCTTCTTAAGAGTGCTGCCGTAATTATACTTTGAAGTCATATGTGTTGGAACTGCCAACTGCTTACCTGTGGAAGTGTATTCCGAAAATCAATAATAGCACGAAAGTTGTTTCTTTTCTTGATTCTAGTTGTTGGTTTGATGAATATGTAACGTTTAAGTTAATACTGCGTCGTATGGATGCCATTACCTTTCAGAAAGAGAGACAGTATTCCAATATTGACATCACAAGGGCAAGGAGCTACTGGGGTATCATTTGACATGAAAGTATGAGGTCTATGGGTGCTGAGAGATACGAACTTGACAGAAAGGAGGGATTCACATGAGTACATTTCAAGGGCAAGAAAGAAGAGGGGACGGGCTACGGAAAGCTGGCTACAGTCAAAATTCAAGAGGGATCGGATGAGGTCAAAGGAAGGAATAAACTGAAAGTTATTCTGATGCAGATGGACTAGCAGCAAGATCAATGAACCTTAAAATTGTGTCAGAGATAGCAACTCCAATATCGATGGAGAGGTTGAAACTAATCTCACAAACGAACCTAAATCTGCCCAGACGGGTATATGATAACAAAAGGGGACAAAGAGGATTAAGGAGGAGGTGGATTAGCCCTCTTAATATAGGATAACATCAACTTCCAGGAGATATCAATGGATGGCAGTTTTAATCAGTACACAGCGACTCATAGTCTGAGCAACTGCGTATTGATACAGGATCATATTGATCAATAAGGACGGTGAGGGAAGCGGCGAAACGCTCCTTTATGGAAGATGGTAAATTATGGCTTATAGGAAACTTCAGTTACACGGACATAGAACAGGAAAACTTAAATGCTTATGGAGACAGGAAGACAAAGTGATATAGGCTTCTTGAATATGTAAAGGAGAATTTTCTGTATCAGTACGTCATGTAGCATTCGAAATCTAGTCGCACGACGCGGTCACTGCTTAACATCATCTTTACATAACATGAAATATGAAGCTTCTAGAGGAAAAAGTGATCAAGTAGCACTTGATCTTAACTTTATGGTGGAGGTTGACGCAAGAAGCGGATCCGAAAGCAAAGGACCTTAAGAGAATATGCAGGTCAAGAGTACCTTTGGACACAAAAAGACGAAGAATGGAGAGAAGAGTGGTTCAGCATGAGATATCAAAAGCAAGAGAACTCAGGGCTGTAATGTGAACAAGGTACAAATGACAATGTAGCCAGCCAGCGTTAGAGGGACACAGAGGATCGAGGAAGAAGTATTGCAAGGTAAGGAGGGAAAAGCAAAGAGGTTTTGAAAAGGGCGCTGTGGACCCACAGCGTTTCAAAATTTTTATCAGGAGCAAACTATCGGTTAAAGGACAACTAAATCAGGTTACTGGAGTCGGAAAGAAAAGCCTATAAAAACGAAATGAGGTGAAACTGACCTCGCATGAAAATAACACCAATAGCAGAGTGTGCAGGGCTCGCCTAACCTCACTAACAGAAAATCTAAAGCACACATGAATTCCTGCATAGGTCAATGAAACACAACAAAAATCGACTCTGTTATCTACAATGAATATATCTGCCACATACAAATCAATAAGCACACAGGTCAATATCCTTTCAAAACTAAAGAAACGTTATTCACAACATTAAATACAATATTTGCAAGGGTTCACAAATTGTTCTCATCCAGGGTGTTCATTATTAAGACAATGACTGGTAGCTTAAATAATTAATTTATTTCACCACTCACTTAAGTCAATGTGGTTAACCCTTACTATAGTCACTTAATAGTTTACTCACATGCACACTAATTGCCTCTGGAAACCATGAAGAAACTGGTCCTTGATAGTGAAATCAAATGTAATTTGAAAATGAAAAGAGCAAAGGCATCATATTTGTAGCAAGATAGTATTGCTTGGGAAGAGAAAGTCAGTAGCTAATATTTGCACTTTTTTTTTCTACACTAATTGTAGATGAATGTAATGATATAACGATGTCTCAAGTGCTTGATGTGATAGTACGGTATTGCGATGAAAGGAGGTGTAAAGTGTAGACGCACTGCTAGATGTGGTTGAAGTTGAGAAAGCAAGTGGAGAAAGACTGTATCACATGGTGAAAGAGTTGATAAAAAGTAAAGAAATATCCCTTGATAATATAACTGGATTTGCTAGTGATTCCTGTTCGACACAGTTAGGGGCAAAAAAAAAAAAGGTTTTAGACACACAGCGTTTGCAATATGCTCAAGCTTAGCCAGTAACCACCTACCATCATTGCTTGAATCTTTTATAAAAGATGTGTTTTGTTACTTTGCACAAAGCAGTAAACGTCAACATCAGTTCGATATAATTCAGGACATAGTTCAGGATCCCAAACACAAGATATTGAAATAACCGATTTGCTGGCTGTCGAAAGTGCGTTATATCTAGAATATTAGAACAGTGGGTTGCACTGTACTAGAGTTGCAAACTGGTAATTTTCATTACCAAATTGGTAAAAATTTGGGAATGAAAGTTTCTTAATGAAAAATTGTGATTTGGTACTTTGGTAATGGGAAGGCCTAATTTGGTAACAACGAAACATGATATGCTAGAAGTATACTTTCCACTCTCAGTATTCACAGCTTTATAGATTCATCACAATTTCAATTATATCCGATAATGGTAATAACAAGGGACAGAGAACTGTAGTACATTCACACAGACAGAAACAAATGCTATGACTACCGTATGAGACACATTCATATTTTCTGGCGATTTTTTTCAGTAATCATGGATGGAAATTTGATATTCACTCCATCTGTAGTTTGTGTTTAAGGTCAATGCATTGGAAAATATGCCAAATCTATTGCATATTTATCCATCATTATTACTGAAACTGTCACCTAGGAACACACAGTATGTCATATGATTATTTATAGCAATTATACCATTTATACATAGAAACTATTGTCGACCAGCATTCATTCTTATCCTTTTATATGATTTTCTTTTATGAATCATTATTCCCATCGTTGCCATTATCATAATCTTATATCTTACACATATGTACTATAAGTACTTATAGTGATTACGTGTGCTGAAACTAAGCGTGTACGAATGCTGGTATTTTAACTTCCTAAAAGGGGAAACAGAAAAAGGAGTCATGAGGGGAGTGCTCATTCTCTTCGAATGCTCAGATTGGGGTGTCTAAATATGTGTGGATGTAACAAAGATAAGAAACAGGAGAGAAGGGCAGTGTGTTTGAGGAAAGGAACCTGGATGTTTTGGCTCTGAGTGAAACGAAGCTCAAAGGTAAAGGAGAAGAGTGGTTTGGTAATGTCCTGGGGGTAAAGTCAGGGGTTGGTGAGAGGACAAGAGGAAGGGAAGGAGTAGCACTACTCCTGAAACAGGAGCTGTGGGAGTATGTGACAGAGTGTAAGAAAGTAAACTCTGGATTGATATGGGTAAAACTGAAAGCGGATGGAGAGAGATGGGTGATTATTGGTGCCTTTGCACCTAGTCATGAGAAGAAAGATCATGAGAGGCAAGTGTTTTGGGAGCAGCTGAGTGAGTGTGTTAGTAGTTTTGATGCACGAGA
>JAUUDY010195419.1:0-12897 GCA_032361765.1 Panulirus inflatus
CTTGTAGACATTCTGGAACTTACAGGCATTCTAGAACTTGTAGACATTCTGGAACTTACAGGCATTCTAGAACTTGTAGACATTCTGGAACTTACAGTCATTCTAGAACTTGTAGACATTCTGGAACTTACAGGCATTCTAGAACTTGTAGACATTCTGGAACTTACAGGCATTCTAGAACTTGTCGACATTCTGGAACATACAGACATTTTGGAACGTGTAGATATTTTGTCAGAGATAATAGAAGTTATAGACAATCTGGAACTTCTACAAATTTTGGCAGATATTGTAGAACTTATAGACATTCTGGAAATTAAAGACATTCTAAAACTTTATGGATATTCTGGAATTTGTAGACATTTTTGCAGAGATTATAGTACTGATAGACATTCTGGAAATTATAGACATTCTGGAACATTTAGACATTCTGAAACATGTAGACAATCTGGAACTTGTAGACATTCTGGAAACTGTAGACATTCTGGAACTGTAGACGACCTCGAACTTGCAGATGTTATAAGACATATATATCTTAGAAATTATAGATATTCTGAAAATTAAAGACATTCTCAAACATGATTTAAATTGTGGTTTCCTTGGGAACACTGGTAAAGACTTTCTTACATCCAAGGATGTAAAAATCTCGCATGGGCAGATCTTGCAATTTTCCCAACAGTCCATATTGTTTCTAGAAGTAGGCAAAAATAATAAAAAATTCTAGGACAGATATGTTTAATTTTTTTCTCATTGAACTAACTGAACCTTTAAATGTTAGCGGTAATATCCTTAAGTCTTTTGTGCCTGTCTTAACAAGTGATATATTCAGTCTTTAGGTGCAGACTGACATCCATCCTTTCCATGATTTTCAAAGACTAAATCAAGACAGAAAGTAAATAAGTTTTGTAATAACAAGGAAAACATTCATGATCATATGATCAAGGTTATATATTACTAGTCTAGGTTACGTTCTTTTATTTTATTCATTTAGCCAAAAAATAAAAAGGATTCTGAAGCAAAATTAAAATGTAGGGTTATGTAATCACAAAAAAAAAGAAAACCAAATATATTTAGTTTCACTTAATTCTAAATTTGATTTAATCATAAACTGCTGCTGATAAACTCTAATCAGTTGGCATCCATCGGATATAAAAGTCGTTGCACTAATTGTAGTAAGAAACATTTATACTTATGACATGTGACTGAAAAAAGTAAAAGTCACATGGTTGAATAACTATCTCCAAGGGAATACTTGGAAAATCAAGCTTTGCCTTAAGAAACCTTAACAACGAACTCCCAGCACCAATCTTCATAGGGAATAATGAGCAGTAAGTGAGAACACGACCACAATTTTCAAAACAAAGAACCCAAAGCAGCCCTTGTCCATGAATCAGCTGGGTCTACAACACAATGAAACTACAAAATATTAATGAAAATAGTTATTAATCCAATAAACAGAAAACAAACTCATTAGTAACACCCTGCAATAATCTCTAGAAGAATACGTTCTCCAGATTTTAATTTACAGCCCAAGAACACTGGACAGACAAAAAAATAAATATGAGAAACAGGTCTCTCATACAACTCTTGCTAAATTGTACCTCATTTTCCAGCAAAAATGCAATAGTTCATGTCATACATTTGTCCATTAGTTTTTCACAGGAAAAGTTGCACAAGGCAACTAAATATGAGTAACGAGGAAACCAGTTCAAGATTGATTCTACTATAATTTGTATGAGTGTGCTTCAGCTGGACCATGATTTATAGTTAAGGAACATAAGGAAAACAAAATGAAATGAGAGGGGTTTCAAATTTGACTTTTAGCATTAGAAATTTCATTCATCTTCGTCTTGTTTAAATTATTTTCATTTTTTGATTACTAACAGAGAAAAACTTCTTCAGCAGAAAAAGATGGGAAGTTCAATATTATGCTGACACGAGAAAATAATTACTAAAAGATACATACATACTATCACAGCATTTGCTGGTCAATCTTATAGCAATCTTTTATGTTCAACCTGCCATTTACAGTACTCATGTCTTAATGATAAGAGGCTATTTAAGAGAAGCACACCTCAGATATGAAGCTTAAAAAATAATCTGTGATATTTCAGATAAAACATATCTCATACACATCCTATGGTAAAACTGTAGTTTTGTGCCACCACCTTAACAACTGTGGATTCAGTTTTTTACATGATGATGGGTTTTACTGTTGAAAGTAATCAATGACCGAGATCATTTTTTCCTTTCTCATAAAATAGACAACTCATTTGTGGGGAAGGATGTGGTCAGGGAAAATCTGGGGAGGAATAATACAAAACTAAGTGGAACATACAAAAGCTACCAGTATCTGCAATATAGGATAATTAAGAATTATGACACCTATCTTTGACTGTTCACCTGTATTATATCAAATAATATTTGGCTAGATTTGGATCCTCTGTATGATGTGAATGGCAGAAATTAATGAGCTCAGAAGCATAAATGCAACTTACATTTAGAAAGCCCTGGAAGGCATGGTACTCTTAATTATAGTTCGTTCTAGGACAACAGACATGGAAGACTAAAATATTATCAATGAAATCAAAAGGAGCAATGAGAAGACAAGAAAACATCTTGAATATCTTAAATATCTGGAGCCAATGACTTCATTTTATTAAGCAAAGTCACCAGAAATACACGTGTGTTAAGTGAATAAATCCGTAAGGCCCAGGAAAAGTAAAGTATTCAAAACATATACCAAACCAGCCAGGTTGTGATGGTTACGTGGGCCTGTTGGCCACAGCCTCCAAGAATTTGGAAAACAAACAACACAACAGCTTGGGCTCATCCCAAACTGACGACAACATGAAGTAAACATGAGATATAATCTTGGATGAAGATGAATATAGTGTCATTCATATAAAGGTTTCAACACCATGTACCTAGTGTATATTACTGGACCTGATGTACAGGCACAAAAGCGTCAGCCATTATCACCGTAACATGATAATCTACTTTTCTTCCACCATAATATTACTGGATTCATTTGCTATTCTCATCAATAATTTAGGATCTCATAACTGTAATTGAAAACGAGAGTCAGGCAACCAGTAGGAGTCTCTAAAGCTGGGAATTAGGTCGTACTGCTTGGTCTGACTGTTTAAATTCAACTCTTTCCCTGCATTTCCAGATATTGGTGGATAATAACTTTTGCTTTACTCAGTAAAATTAACATTAATGAGGTGATTCTTCTGATGGATTTGGCTTTTGGCACCAATATATCAAATGGCATCATGCCGACAATGTTTAATTTCCTTACATCCTTTTTATTACTATAAGTATCGAATGCTCTTTTTAATAACATGGATGAACTTCTTTCTTATATGGAATCTTTACTAAGATGGTCAAAGATTGGGAGAGGAAGGAAGTAAATCCTTTGAGTGGAGGGTTAGTTAAAAGCTATTAGTTGAAACCCACAATACTCCCTCGACTTTGAGGTTGAGATTGGTAAGAATTCTTCGAGAACTCCAGCTGGATTTCATATTTTCATTCATCCGAATTGATAATTGTATTCATCACAAAATTAATGAAAACTTTGCTTGTGAAAAGTATATGTCCAGTAATAAAGCAGTGCTGGGGAAACAAATCTCAACGTAATTCTATTTGAATCATCAATGTTGATACCAGTGTATCGGAAAATATCTACCATGCTGCGTCTTGAAATTCAAGAAAGCTCTGGTTTAGGAGCACCACATTAACAATTTACTAAACTGGAAGAAATACATATTTGGACACTTTATCACTGAAAAAAAAAAAATCAGGGGAAGCTGATTTGGAGTATCATTCTCAATTTACAAATATAAAGTGTGGAGGGCTATGATAAGGGAATGTTATGGTGCCTTTGCATTCACTTGCTGGGAGGTTTGTTCACTCAGTGACCCTACTTTCTCCTAACACAAGAAAAGAATACAGCAAATAAAAAATAATGGCAAAGCTGTTACTATATTTCAACAATAATACCAAAAAGTAAGGTACAATACGGCCCCTTCGTGGTAAGATCCATACTTGAATACGCAAATTCCATCCAGTCAAACACGATCTAAATTAGATATGGAAAATACGGAGAGAGTTCAGAAGTATGCAACAAGACCGGAGGTAAACCTGAGATACTCAGATGATCAGGAAGAACTTCAGATATTAAACTTACACACTTTAGACAACAGAAGTATACTTGGAGACCTTTAAAGATATATAAAAGGTTATGCATGGGGAGGTGTGTATGAGTAGGGTTTTTGGGATTACAAAAGGTATTTACAAGAGGTCATAATTATAAGTTAAGTAAAAAGCACCGCAGGTTTGATGCGAGAAGGTATTCTTTGCTACAGGGGTAATAAATAATGAAACTCATTGCCAATATATGCTTTAAACACTTCTAACCAGAATATATTCAACAAATACTTGACTTCTGGAAAGATAAAGATTTGATTTGTGAACATAACATGCAGTCTACCACCAATACACCAAACATTTTATTCATTTTGTTTCAAAATATAAGCAGGTATACAGGCATTAGCCTTTCAACTGACAGTATGGTATCAAAGTATGAATATAACTTTTACCACAGTGGATAGTCATACAGAAGTTAGATTAAATTAAAGTTACCAATACAGCAAGGACCAGCAATTTCACAGCAACTTCCCATACCGGGTTTGTAGGCCAAGTGGCAGACTGCCTCACAGATAAGCTGGTCTATGACAGTACAGGATATCTGCTGTCGTTACCTACGCTACATTAGGTAACATTTTGGCACAAATGTACTGCTAGGTGAGCCTGACTATAAACAATCTGTCTTAGGTGTAGCCTGGCTGTATGAAACTCATTCTTCTTACATACTATATGGCTTGTGTCTAAACACTATTACGATATTTTGATTATATAAAATCCAAGTGCGAGTCAGCTATTGGACATCTTTCACATTTTCTTTCAATAATTCACATGAATACTCTGACATCACAAAGCATACAAACCAAGTACCTTATGACATATAAGGTCATATTTTGCATGGTCGTCTTAATCGACAACAAATCAGAATGACATTAGTATCAATCTGATCATCTGCATCTCCATACATTTTAACCATCATCAAATAAGACTGCTCCCTTTGTCATCACTCTGGAATTCATGGTTTCCTTGGTATTCCCAGACACTCACATGGACATGGGCTCGCCGCTAGCCTCTCATGACGAAACAAACTTTTAACAACTGACACTGGCTTACCTTTTCGAATGAGAATAATTCCTTTTGCTTCTGTATTCGTTCCGGGCTAATTTTCTGTTGATGTTTCATAAATTTTAACATTATGTCGGCAACTCAGATGCTTGATCTTATAAACAACCAAGGCCTCGGGAATCTGCACCAAACACGTATGGACTCTAGAACCGACAAAACAACACTGCCGAAAAACTTATACCTTGAATAATAATCGTACATTGACACTGGCCAAAGGAAATCCAAACCCTTATCACTTGTAAACTTGTTATATGTAAACTATCGAAATATCTTGCATAAATTTATCAACAGAAAACTATGCTCTTTTATTCAAAGTGCAGCTAGAGTCCTCTATAAACTTTTACCTTCTGGCAGTTTCTTGCACCTTATTGCTGTCATTGGAGTTACCTGTGAAGCGACCCTACCCACCCATTTACAATAATTTGTCCCTCATCCTACAACTTAGTTTAATCCAAATTATTAAGCAATCTTCTCAAAAAGACGGTTCGGTTTAATAATTTCACCAAAACAGATGAAATGTTACAGACGCCGTCCGATACATGAAAATTGTCTAGATGATGATAGTCAACTTTTGTCACACGCGCCAAGCTTGAGCGAGACGCGTCACCGTCGGTTGGTGTTCCTCCGCGAATGTGAATGAGAATTACCTTTTGAAAATAAACACCTCAGACCTTGTCCTCTCTTATTATAATTTTGTTTTCTTTGCAGCTTGACATACAAACTATGCATCTCAAAAGTTAAATGTATATTAGCTTCCTCACAAGATTACTTTCTTGCCTACAGGTATAGTGAGTCATACCTGTACATGGTAATGCTGTACAACCGCAATCTGGGATTTAGAAATCGTTAATATCAGTGTATGATAAAATGTTCCAAACCATAGGCATTATCTGAAAGAGAATATGTATAGACACACATTACTAGCTATATCTATCCCTTTGGAGAAAACGAAATCTTATGAAAATCCACGAATCAATTTTACTTCCGTCACCAGTGGTCATCTTAACTTCCATGATTTGTCAAATAGTTTGAACATTTTTTTTCTTTTTTAATCATTAGTTGTTTCAAGGTTTAAATAATCTACCTTAACTGTTAAGACATATATGTTTGCCTCTGTTACGTTTGTAGATATAAAGATATTATGAGAATAATCCTAATCTCACCAAGAAACATGTTAGTTTGCCTAGCAGGCACATCAGGTGTTTCTTCCTGACGTGTTCTCCCGTAAATAACCCTCTTGACAAACTTAGAAAAAAATATCTTTCGCAGAGAAAAAAAAATCTGTTAACTTACAACAATGTACCAAATGCAATTTTTGGAAATACATCACTTGTATGCAATGTAATCATAATGGTTGTTCAACTTTAAACCATTATGGTTGAGGGAGTTGGCAACATACCGGTAGCACCAAGGCCAAGGCAGCCAGGCTGTGCTGCACGGCCATGTGAAGGTGGGCGTGACACAGGCAGATATCGCCCCCTTTCTTGCCTACACGCCACTGCACGAATAAAATCGACCTTTATCATTGTTTCTATCATCTTTACCCAGTCGTCCATGTTTCTTACTATGTGCTTAATTTCGCCTCTCATTCTTTTAATCTCCAATTCTTTCTCTTCGAATTTGTTACTTTGTCTAATGGCCATCTACTTACTCATGAGTGAAAGGTCCACCAGCAGTTGTCTTATTAAGTTGTGAGCCCCAAGTTTAATGCAACAAATCCTTCAAGTTTTATGTTCATTTGTCACGTCTGCTGAGCTGGTGTACCGATTTCCTCCAAAGAACTCACTGAAAATATTGTACTTAATGGTCACATTTTATTCTATACTTACACTGTTTTTTTGGTCGAACACACATGCTCTGAGATTAGTCATCTCCCTACCTGACCTGTCCTCAATATCGTGTCACGCACCATTCAACAAAATGTCTTCATCCAACGTGCAATTTCCGGTAGAGCTGAGCAGCCGATGTATTAGGTCATATGCCATATATCTGACTATATCTCCTACTGTAATTACTGATGCCATGGCCACAAAAGTAATCATTTAATACCAAACCCATGACATGTTCGCACACTAAGAAACTTCGACTTGTTTTTTAAGTAGGAACTGGAGACTTGAATACTACAACTGTAGTAAGCCAGCCTCCTCCATGTTTTGGATTGCTCCTGGGATCAGGTGTATCATATATCTGCAAGGTTATTTGATGTCTATGCAAAACACTTTGGAACTAAAATATATAACGAACAAGTCACATGAAATGCAATTGTGAATGTATCATATTGATGACATAATTTTCCTACTTTACTAGATAATCCTCATTTATAAGGTGTAATTCATGATTGTGTATTTCAATCTCTTCCTTCCTAACTTCTCTGTTACTACCAGTTTTTACAGTATGATGAGGGAGTTCTAGACTTGTGTGGTCCCATTTTATAATACATCATTTTACACTACAGTATACTGTCAACGTGCACACTTTCATTCTTTCTTCCACATATCCACTACACTTAAGACTATAAAAATACTTTACACATTATTCTACAAGTTTCTTTCATTATTTGTCTGGCTATTCTATCCCTTCATCCTTCGAAAAGAAAAAAAAAAACTTCAGTGACATAAACTGGTTTAAAAACATGAAGGTTATGATCAGGCCACTCTGTCCCCTCTATGCAATGCTATCACTACTTCTCTCTGTACTAAAGATTTTGATATAATTACAAAGCTGAACATATATCTTTTCAGCATCTAGAACTTGTATATTTCATTTATATTTACACAAAATATATCATTTGCTCGTAGCTTTTTGTTTTCACTTTTTTATAGCAAAAAATTGCATATTTTGTGTAGATCTACTTCATCATAGGAGAATGCACACAAATAAGAAATCTCTTCATATCTAAAGATTGCTAGGCAGTTGCTATGAAATGAAATACAGAGGTAAATGTAATCAATAAACACCAAATAAAACAAAATCATTGTTCAATTTTCTTTGAATATCTGTAATATAACTGCTACCCTAAGAAAGGGATGCAATTTATTCTTCAGTGTCTTTATCTATTTAGTAACAGTTCCTTTAGTATTGGAATATCAGGCATTAATGTCTAACTGCTATCATTTCATAAATATACCAGTATGAAGTATCAGAAAGATGAATCAATAGTAAAAATGTTCACTGACAAACTTAAACACTTAAACATGCTCAGCAAAAACCATGATTGTATCTTTTACCTGTGGTAGAGTGTAGTCATATAAAAGTTACTTTTAATATCAAAGTACAAGTTATTGTGTCTGCCATGAGCTTTACTGCATTTCCATGTACATAAAGTATGATATATCAAATAATCACTGAGGTATTTTCCAAGTCTAACACAGAGACTTAGAACCAATATATTCCAGAGTAAGTTATGATTAGTGGATTACCTTCTTTGTTTGTGTATTAGTTTTCTTTCTTTTATTTCAATCTAGGGTACTTTGTGAAATATCTGTTATAACTAAGGCATTCACCAACCCAACAGGTACACTGCCATTCATTTAAACTTTTTGACTACTGCATTATGGTGGAGACTAGCTTTTACAAAATAATTTCTTGGCGTTTCAGCCGATATGGTTCACTGTTCGTTTGCATGTGTTAACAGAGCTTCCAAGATCCAAGTTTTTAAATTATGCATTACTTACAAGTCTTAACATGTAAAAGGTAACTAAAGTACAAAGAAAAAGTTCATCAGAATAACATTTATTGCAGCATCTGGTGCATATTCTTATTTGGTATTGTGTAGTTATAGTACAAAAAATTTATTTTATTGCAATAACTAGTACATATTGTACTCATATTTGGCATTGCAGACTAGTAAAGATGTTTCGCAATGTTACTGTAACAATAATCCTTAATATCAAATACATCTAAAAATGGTATTTACAACACACACACTTTACATGACTTTTTTTTCAATGTAGACTGTACACTCTGACTAATGTAAAATTCTGATAATAACAATGTTCTGGGAGTAAACCCTGTTAAAAATCTTTCATTCACAAGTCCTAATAAAGACCTGCACTATTTCAAGTTTGCTTATGTACTGTAATAAGTTGAAGACGTATTCTTGTTCTTGAACTATCCTTTGTTCCTTCTCTGAACCATGTACAGCTTCCACATTCATAACTCCTTTCAAAATCTAAACTTTATTTCTCTAAAACAACTGTACATCCAATTCATCTGCTTCCCTTGAGCTTACATATTATCAAGAAAACTTACCAGCATTCATCAAACAGTATACTGTTTTTACCATTTCCTACTTGCTCTTTCCCTTATTAGCATGGGTTAGTGTTTCCCAAGAGCTTTATAACATTTTCATATTTTGTTTTATATCCAGTAACCCCTCTTGTGAAAAAAAAGTTTTGACAGCAACAACCTTCAGCAAACATTTCAAGTATTTCCAATGCCAAGGCGTAATCAATGGTAAATCAGTGGAGTATAAAAATTAGCAATGCCTGCTCTCTCTGCACCAGTGACTATTAGCTATCCGAACAAGTAGGGAAAGGCAAAAGCAGACAGCATATTGCTTGATGAATGCTGGTAAGTTTTCTTAACCATTTGTAAGTTCAAGAGAGGAAGATGACTTGAATGTACAAAAATTTCAGGAGAAAAAACAAAAAACAGATTACACAGAGTTGTAAATTCAATGGCTGTAGATGGTTCATTGAAGATCCATACCCTCCCTTGTTGGCAAAGAGCAATCAAGATTTGCCAAGGAAGCAGTTGAATAAGCCAGATATTTGCCTCTTAAGAGATTCTGTGTGGTGTTTTCATTATTTGAATAATCTTCCTTATTCATACAGGCAATGAAAAACTCTACTCAGTAAGAATAAATAGTACAGTTTTCAAATGTAAATAACTAACAGGTTTTCAACAACTATTATCAATGTACACACTTTCCCTTTTCTATAGCTTACTCACAACCTGCCTAAGAGCTATTATCTGATCAACACAACTGCTTTCTTGCTGGCTCTTCATTTTCCTTCACAAGTGAGTCAGAAATCCTTTAAAAAGACATATTATGATCATACCTAACTGAGGTAGCACTTGTTCCTCAGTTAGTCTTCCAACTTTGTTACCCTAGATTATTCCTTTGCATCTACTCAGAGCAAAGAGTGAGCACAGACCTTCTGCTGTGATACTGAGACAAATGTTTTAGCAAAGAAGTCTGTTCCAAGACCAGAAAAGATTTTGTAATACTTTACAAAGATTCAATTCTAATGCTATCAATGACATTACAATTTCAACAAATAATCTGATTTTGCTAAAGATTCAATTCTAATGCTATCAATGACATTACAATTTTGCCAAAGATTCAATTCTAATGCTATCAATGACATTACAATTTCAACAAATAATCTGATTTTGCCATTTTTGACACATATTTTGATTTTTTCTTTTCCGGTATCACATGTATTCACCGTAAAAACTTCTTGATCTGTCCCATGCTGAGAAGTGTAAGAATCTTGCAACATATCTAATTCTACCACATTCTTCTACAAGTTCCAGTTAGCAATTCAGCAGGTAACAAAATAGCAATATTTGAGATGTAAGGTGAAGTCAGACTTGAGATATCATCTGATATTACTATGGGAAAATTAGAGTGAATATACATCAAAGACATGTACACATCCCAATAATATATAACAGATACATGAGAAAATGACATTAAATTCAAAAAACTTCTGCAAAGTCTATATAACTTCATTGTAAAATTAATTGCCATAAACTCTTACCTTAAACATCAAAGTCAACAAAATGAGTATTGACTCTTTCTTTGGAATGCCTGAATAAGTATTTCTTACTGCACCCTATAAAGAAACACATTATGTTTTCTAAACAGACCTGAAACTTAACAAATCCTTACTGTACATGGGTGCAACTGCCTGTTAGCTCAGATTTGATACAGATGCATTTTCTACAAGTTTAACTGGTTTTACTTGGTGAATTGTAACAAATATGGATTTGATTAGATATCCCTCATCAGGCCTATCACTGTGCAGTATATCACCATATATATAAAGACACAATGAATACCATAACACTGAAGTCACAGAGCATTTCTTTGCAAAATGTAGTTATACTTTGCATGAGACACATTTTTCAAATGCAGATCATGATTAAATAAATTCATTTATCTAAGTCATTCTTTTTTCTTGAGGTACTCTCTGGGTACAAGGCCAGAACGTCCTTTACATGTTGCTCTCCACCAACCAGAACTGCCAGAGGTGTCATGTACGAAGACAGGATCACCACGATTGAAGCTTAGTGCTTGGTCGATGGTGGCTACAAAGGCAAACTTTGCTGTGTACCAGTCTGAAATGAGAAAGGATCTTTATCATATCATATTGCAAATTTCCCTTATAACAATGAAACTACTGAATGATATTCAGGAGCATAGGGTATGACTAGATGGAATGCAGAAAATAAGCGAATTTATGAGAGATTGGTATGACAGGGAATGCAAAAGGAATGAACTGTGGAGTGGCAGAACAAGTAACATAACACCTTGAAGTGGTTTGGGTGTGTGGAAAGAATGCAAGATTGGGAGTTTATGAGGAGAGTGTATGATAGTACTATTAAAGGGGTTGGTGTGAGTGGAATATCACCTGTGACATGGGCAAATAGGGTGGAGGAATACAGGAGGGGGGGAAACAGAGGAAGAATGGATTGAATGGTGTATGCAAGGGAGCATGTAAGGACAGGGATAACGTAAAACTTCTTCCCCATTTGGTATGAATAATTGTTTACAATTAGGAAATAAATATTTAAATTTCTGATTTCAAAAGTTTCCCCTTTAGAGAAAAGGCTCCCCATTCACAATATGATGAGGCACTTGCATTACATTGATACCCTTTGCAAGTTGCTGTGCAAGGATGTGTAGATAGCTTCATATGAGCTGTACAAATTCAGTAGATAATATATAAGAATTTCCTCAGTGTGTAATGAAGGGAATTAGATAACATGTCCTTGAATACACCCTCCCCATAAAAGTTAATGCCTGTTCCAGAAAAAAAAAGAAGAAATGTATGGAGTGCTGACATGACATGTATACGTAAGATCAGAATTAAAAGAGACCCCATTAAAAGTCCAGCAGGAAAACATGACCCTGAACCAGTATCAAAAGACCTATTAATAACAGCAGTATTAAAGCCAGATTCACTGAGTAATATGGCAACATAATATGGATTATCTGGTAATCATTTAATGCACTCATTAGGTTCCTTATACATTTCATGTCATAGTGAGTTGTATTAGTGCTCCATTCTTACAGCATAAGTTTCCAGAGTCTTTAGTCACGTCAGTATACTGTGAATAAGCATGTCTGTCTGTATCTAGGTGCATTTAGGACAAATATACAACGGTGATAACAGGTCACTTGTGTTGATCAGTGACCTTGGTTTCCTTGGGTTTTCAGCACATGATCTTGTGTCTGTGACTTGAAATTCACCACACCACAATTGTTTTGCAGTCTGTTTGGTCTGCTCCTCACCAAACCACTGTCCTTCCATTGTGCCTTGCTCTGTAGTGAAGGAAACTGTTTTATTGAATATAAGAGGCTTCATATCCTGATTGACCTATCATTGGTTCCCT
>JAUUDY010195530.1:0-12896 GCA_032361765.1 Panulirus inflatus
CTCTCTCTCTCTCTCTCTCTCTCTCTCTCTCTCTCTCTCTCTCTCTCTCTCTCTCTCTCTCTCTCTCTCCACTGCTACGGAATTTTGCATCCGGGTACGTAACATTCGGCCAGCTGTTGAAAACGACAAAAACAAGTTATATAATAACCAGGCCACACTACTACACACGGTCGTCTCTGGCCTTGTCTGTCCCCGTACTGGGTTCCCTGACCTTCTCACCCTAGAAAGCCAGATCGTAAAAAAGAAAGATTCACATAGTTTATAGTCATTGTTTAGTTGACCTTTTTCCCCAACGAAAGGCTTTCCAAAGCCATTTACAAACACTCGTAGCCCTATAAGCTCTGCCCACACAGCAACCTGACTCCCATACACAGCTCCTAACCTCCACCCCCACAGCACTAGCTCCACACACAGCCCCCACTGCACTAGCTTCACACAACCTCTCATTTCAGCCCCCTTAGAATCCTCGCTCCTCCTACAGACCCTTAACACAGCCCCGTAGCACTATCTCTCCACCCACAACCCTACAGCACCGCCCTAAGACACCCTAACTCCACCCAGTACCTATGAACACCGTCCTCAGTATCTTAGCTCCTCCCACATTCCCGAAACACCACTCCCACAACACCCTAGCTCCACCCACAAGCTCGTAACACCGATCCCCACCACCCAATCATTTCACTGTTTCCCTGCACCACAGTTCTTGAATATCATTCTACAACGCCCAGACGACAATCACAGCCTACACACATTCACTCAAGGGTCCGAAACCCACAACCAGCACATCCCATGCTGTCTAATTGCTACCCACGCCTCCAAAACATCCCATGTCCTCCCGTCTTTATCCCACAATCGCCACACATCATCCATAATCACAGTCCATTTCCAACCACTTCACCACACGAGTGAGGAACCAAAGCTCCCACACACGTTGTACAGGTCACAGACCCCCCATCAACAGTCCCTGGACGATATCTTTGTGGTACCGGACACCCTCCACAGCCCCCAGAGGCCACAGACATCGTACACAGCCCCTAGGCCACAGACAGTCCACAGCCCCCAGGCCACAGACTCCTTCTACAGCGCCCAGATGATCTCCATGTCGTCTCAGACACCGTCCACAGTCATTAGACAAGGTTGCCAGGCATCGTCCAGGGCCAAAATAAAACCTAGGTCCGCAGGTCAAAAATACAGTCCACCGCCGCCCCCACAGAAGGTCTATACTACGCTCTCTGACACCGTCCACAGCTTCCAGACAATGTCCGCGGGCTACGGGCACCATCCAGAGCCTCCAGACAAGGTCCACGGAGCACAGACATCGAACACAGCCTCCAGACAAGGTCCTTAGACGATAGACATCGTCCATAACCCCGAGACAAGGTCCATGGGCCATAGACATCTTCCACAACCGACAAGATCCTCGGTTGCCACATGTCATTCATAGCCCATAGACAACGTCCACAGACCACAAGCATCGCCGACAGCCCCTAGAAGAGGTCTACGGGCCACGGACAACACCCACAGGCATCGCCCAAAGCCCACAGCCAAGGTCCTCGGGCGTCAGACACCGTCAATAACCCCCAGACAATTTCCACATAAACCGTGATAGCCCCAAGACAAGATCCGTGGGCCACAGATAATGTCCACAGCCCATAGACAAGGTTCATCGGCCAACGAACCCCGGCCACAGCCCCCAGATAAGGTCCATGGGCCACAGACACTGTCCACAGCCCCCAGGTAAGATCCACGGGCCACAGACACCGTCCACAGACCCCGGGCAAGGTCTGCGGACCACAGACACCGTCCACAGACCCCCAGACCAGGTCCACCGGTCACATATACTAGCCACAGCCGTTGTACAGCCTGGGGACGCCCGTTCCTCGACCCATGGCCGAGTTGTGTGTTTTTACAGTGCGAGGGAGACGTGTGAGCCGCCCCGAGACAAGGCATCTGGCAGGACCATTACAGCCGATCCTCGCGTTACACTGCCTCTCCCGTTCCTCCTGGGGGAGGCTGGGGTCCTCCTGCTCCCCGGCCTGCATGGACACAGGATCCTTTAAGGATCAGTGAGGTGTTCCATACCCCCTACCCTCCCCTCTCACCCAACTATGTGAGGGTCTTGAGTTATCCCACTTCCTTCCCCCGTGTCCACTCCTTCCCTGCTAGATTACCGTGAGCTGCGGGCCAGGTGTGTTGAGAGGTCAGGTGTGCTGAGAGCCAGGTGTGCCGTGTACCACGCGTGCTGAGGGACCAGGTATGTAGAGGAAGCAAGTGTGCGGAAGGACCAGGTGTGCTGAGGGGTCAGGTGTACTGAGGGCTAGGTGAGTTGAAGGACCAGGTGTGTAGATGACTCGTGTGCTGAGTGCCAGGTGTAGTAAGGGACCAGGTGTATTGAGGAACTAAGTACGCTGAGAGGCCAGGTGTGCTGAGGACCATGTGAGCTGAGGGCTGAATGTGGTGAGGGACCAGGTGTGCTTGGGGGGGTGGGGGGGAGAGATGTCAGGTGTGCTGGGGAGGTCAGGTGTGCTGTGAGGTCAGGTGAAAAGGTACAAATGTTGTGTGCGTGTGCCTGTGACTGTGTCTGTCTGTGTCTCTGTCTGTCTGTGTTTGTCTCTGTATGTGTCTGTGTCTGTCTGTGTCTGTGTCTGCCTGTGTCAGTGTCTGTCTGTGTCTGTGTCTGTGTCTGTCTGTGTCTGCCTGTGTCTGTTGATGGTCACCTTGTGCACAGGGAGGTGGGTGGGGTGGTCGCACCTCACCATCATGTCACCGTCGCTTCAGTGTCAATATGTTGGCCTCCCTCAGCACATCACGAGGAGTGATCCCCTCCTCCTCCTCCTCCGATCCTCTCCCGCCGTGGCAGTCAACCCTCCCAGCCAGTGTCCTGGTCTACCACACAGTTGGCATGTCTCGCCCCATCTCCGCCGACGTCATGAGATCCACTGAGGAACTGGAAGTTGTCTCCCTCTGTCGTTCTCTCCCGCATCTCCACTTCACGTGCCTGTAGCACAGACGCCTTCTGATCCCTCTTTACCCCACCTGTCGAACACCACAGGTTATTTCTACCCATTTGATAAAGGCACCTTTCAGAACTTGATGAACATTTCGTGTGGCCTGTCTAGCATTTCTGAGTCCTTTCTAAGCACGTGAGGTGAGGTGACATCACAGTCAAGTGCTTTATATGGACTTAGATCCACCATGAGTTTGATCATATGGGGTTTAAACGACCTCAGCATTTTTTTCTATCTCTCCTCCAACCGATCTCTGCGGCAATGTGGGAAATACAGTGTCAGCTGTGAACACACCCTGGCTGGATCTTATCCCTTCTGCTCCTAGTGTAAGACGCCCGTCTCAATGACCTTTCTGTCTGAAACCTCCCGTCTAACTGCGGTAACTAATACAGACAGTTTATCCAAGATAGATTTACGGAGCAATTTAGATATTGTCTTTACCCTGTCCACAATACTTCTGGTTCAGAATTCTTCCGTTCTGTGCGCGTGTATAAGTGCGTACGTGTATGAGTATGTAGCCGTGTGTCATGTATATTTGTGTTCATGTGTGTGTGTATGTATTTGTGTGTAGATGTGTATTTCTGTGTATATGTGTAGGAGTATGTCCATATTCTCTCATTCAACTTTTTGGACTTTTTAAGATTTTGTAGTTTTCATCGTTTCTTCATTGGCCTTGTTCTATTAATCTTTACATGTCCCAGAAATATATGACCGTATCCCAGGGATATAAGCATGTCCCAGTAGTGTCACTGTGGGATGGTACCATCCCCTGCGGTGGATGTCTAGTTCCTTCTGAGTCACGAATACAATGTTACCAACATGTCGGTCGGTGTGCCACACGTTCCTAGGTTCCTCGCTCCTCTGGAGACACCGTGCTATGCCTCTCTCACTTCCCGCCACCAGCCACAGATCCTCTTGTTCCGTGCTATGTAGTCTCTGAGTCAGCCCTCCTTCTGTGTCACAGGTCGGTCTGTCTGTGCCACAGTAGCGGCAGCCAGCGACCGATGCTGACAAGGTCACAGACACAAGCCTCACACTAACGTTCCGGCCTTAGCTAACTACCCTACTGTTCTGTTCCCTTATACGGTGGTGGTGGGTGGGGGAGAACCTTCTACCTCTATTCTGTTCCCATCTACGATGGTGGTGGGTGAGGAAGAACCTTCTACCTCACTGTTCTGTTCCCATCTACGGTGGTGGTGGGTGAGGGAGAACCTTCTACTTGACTCCCGCGTCTTCATCTACAGCACTGGGTGGGAAGGAACCTTGTGCATGACCATCCTGTCTCCATCTACAAAGATCACGATACAACCAGCGTCACCTTACTGTCCTCCAGCAGATGACCTCGTCATAGACCATCGGGTCGTCTGTGACCTGTCTATCCCAGGTACTGCCACGTAAGACCTGCCCTGACCTGACCAGGTCAGAGTGGGGTGGTCCCAATCCTCCTCCTCCAGGGTCCTGGGTATGACCAGAGGATATGATGGAGGGTATGACACAAGAAGGTATGTCGACCAGCTTGGTGATATATCATCTGACCTGAAGGAAATGTATGTTGTCTGGTGTTGTGTTGTTCACCTGTACCTCATCTGGTGAGCTACTGTCTGTATACTGTCTCCGTCATCAGCCTCTGTCTGTGAGCCCGTCACATTTTGATCTTAGAAACCACTGGGTCAGTTGGACCTGAAACCACTGAGCCAGTTGTGTCAGAAACCACTGAGCCAGTTGTGCCAGAAACCACTGGGTCAGTTGGACCTGAAACCACTGGGTCAGTTGTGCCAGAAACCACTGAATCAGTTCTGCCAGAAAAAACTGAATCAGTTGGACCGGAAACCACTGGATCAGTTGGAACAGATACCACTGAGTCAGTTGGATCTGAAACCACTAAGTCAGTTAGAACAGAAACCACATGGTCTGTAGAAGACCAAATGGTTCCTGATTGACTGAAATTTCAAAAATCTTGTCCAAAACCATAGAGCAAATTGAACGAAAAAGTAAGAAAAAAATATATATTGATGGATAGGGGATAGAAAGAATACTTCCCACGTATTCCCTGCGTGTCGTAGAAAGCGACTAAAAGGGGAGGGAGCGGGGGGCTGGAAATCCTCCCCTCTCGTTTTTTTTTTTTAATTTTCCAAAAGAAGGAACAGAGAAGGGGGCCAGGTGAGGATATTCCCTCAGAGGCCCAGTCCTCTGTTCTTAACGCTACCTTGCTAATGCGGGAAATGGCGAATAGTTTGAAAGTTTGAAGTATTTCATCACAACTCCTCTGTAACCTAAGATCTGGAGAGGATTTCCCTGAGGGGCAAGTGCATCCTACTTATGTTCAATGCCTCTTGCATCTAGATTATTCCCATTTCTCTTTCCCTTCTCTTTTGATGTCTGTGTAATTCCACCACTCGACACGATAAACCCAATCAATGTCAAGTGAACATCAAATCTTTCTTAGACACCACACATTCCACAAACAGCTAAGTATGCCATTGTTAAGAGTGGTTTTCAGATGTTAGCTTAGACCTGCCTTGGCTACAACACCCATTAGCAGTTTACTGTATATTCTTACGTATATCCCTATTTCACGAATAAGTCAACCCCCAATTTTTGGCAAAAAGAAATCCTGATATTTTTCAAATATTTCATGTATAAATCAACCAAAGATTTTGAGGTTTACTCTATGCATACCAGTACCTACTTGTATGCTCCCATTGTGGATATACTGTGCATCTTAACTCCTAAACCAATATTTTCATTCATAAATATATGAACAAGTAATGCATAGTACATGGGTAAGTACTTACTCAACTCTAGGAATTAAATCAGAGACTGTATCCACTACTGCTTACACATTCACGGGAATGGCAAAATGAAAGTGTTGTCAAACAAGACCAAAATATAATACACAGATCAAGATCTTCAAGATAATTCATACATTTTGCATCACAAAACAAATTGTCACTTATGCATGACCATTTTGCTAAATATGATCTGTAACAGAACAGAGAGAAAGTTTACAAAAATATTTACTGGAACAACAGAATATCAGTATTTCATACCTTTACCACCTACTTTCTTTCTTTCTTTTTCTTTCATACTATTCGCCATTTCCCACGATAGCGAGGTAGCGTTAAGAACAGAGGACTATGGTTGGAAATACTTAAAGTGACAAAAGAGCTCTACAGTTGCACTTTGAAAGAAAATAAGCCACTTAAGGAAATATTTCCAGTGTGAGCTTGAGATCAGTGCAACAGTGGGTAAAGGGATTCATTGATAGAGGTGGCACTGCTACAATGACCCATGTAAAATTCCTAAGGAAGGCTAGAAACACCTCTCCATATACTTTGAGTATTCTTAAACATCAAGTGGAGTGCAAAAGATTTAAAATAAAAACCCCTAGACTACTCAGTGATGTGTCGGTAAGGACAGTGCAATGCTGCTTACTCAAAGACCTTAAGTACCTGAGCTGCAGTCTGCATCCCAAACCACTCATAACCCACAGGAACCAAAAGAAAAGCTAATTTTTGCATGAGATATTTAGTGTGGGATATGGCTTAGTTCAGAAATGCCTTGTGGAGCGATGAGTCCACCTTTTCTGTGACAGATGGCTGTGTTGGAAATGTGTACAGTCAACCAGGCTGTAAGCCATTTGACCCCAAATACACTTCAAGCATTGTAAAATTCCCCGCTTCACTTATGGTATGGCGTTGTTTCAGTTAATATGGTGTTGGGATCTTGTGTTGTCATAGAATGAAACTATGAACTGTCATAGTTACCTCGGGCAACTGTGTGACCATCTTCCAGAGTTGTTCAGAAGATGCAAGGCCAAACTGTTCATGCAGAATGTGGATCCATTCCACACTGCCAAACTAGTCACTGATTGACTTAAAGACCCTGCAGTGAGTTTTTCAGTGACTTGCCCGAGAATTCACCAGATATGAATCCCATAGAAAAATTGTGGGCACTTATGAAAATGTATGTTACAGGATACTTCATCACTACCTAAGCTGGAGGCACCCTTTCATGGAATTTGGGCAAAGACTTACCCTTATATGGAGTACTTTTACAAGTGGTTTAATTCAGGCAAAATCCAAAACTGAATTATGTGTCTTTGTGCTATTCAATTCTTTAGATGCTGGGTAATAAATGCATACATTTTAATGATCATATGATTTTGACTTTTTCAGTTACAACCATGGTTAACTGGGAGGTTAAATATCAAACTAAGCATTATCATAAATACATAATTCAGGAAAAATCCAAGCAGAAGTTATGGGTCTTGTACAGTCATTCAACTCTTCAAGTACTGAGAAACAGATGCGTGATGTTTAGTGAGTATCCCTGGACTTAACAAGTTAGGAGCATGATTAAGATGGAGGTTAGGTCCAGGTTGATACTCTTTGAAAGTAATAGGATTCAGGGAAAATCCATGTTAGATTATGAGTCTTATCCCAGTCAATTCTTTAAATGGCTCGTAATGACTGCATAAAGTTTAATGAGTACCTGATATAGACATTTCAAGTGAAGGTCAAGGGTATGTTTCTGGTTAAACTTTTCAAATTGGCACTGTTAAAGCAAGTTCCAAACAGGAGTTATGGTTTTCATGTCACTCAATTTTTCAGATACTGGGACACAATTGCATGAATTTTAAAGAGTATTCAATCAAGCCTTTTCATATTATCACCATGGTTAAGGTGAGAGTTAAGTACTTTTTAAAACTTACTGAAACCCTGGCATAATTCAGGCAAGATCCAAACTAGAGTTATGGCCTTTAAGCCGTTCAATATTTTTGATGCTGGGAAAACAATCATACATAATGCTTCATGTGATTTAGACTTTTTTGGCTGAATTATGTGATATTATCATTAGCCTCTTGAGAATGGTGTTATGACCCTTGGGTATGATGAAGTAAACTTCAACCTGACCAATTTCAAGTTGAAGGTTAAAGTGCGAGTCAAAACAAAAGATAGACACTTGACTAGAGGGGTGAACAAATGGACAACATTGAAGGATGACAACAAAGAAGACTGACACTGCAATCCCTAAGTGTATACCATGTACTTACTGTAAGCATCACAAAAATTACATACAGAGTCTATCCATAAACCAATCTCTGACCACCCTCTATAAACATCAACGTGGGTATTTCAAAGGCAGCGATGGACTAACTTACAAAAATATTTTCTTAATTTCCATACAATGACTACCGCCCCTCTCAAGTGATCCTTACATCTATGCCATGCACACCCTGGAAGTTATTGTTGTGGGGACAGAGGCATATATCTTCTTCCTCTAAGACTGTATCTCCTTTCAATCGCTGATTCAACTATTTCTGTTCTAATGCCATTCATGCAAGGGAACTGGTATAATAAACCTGGAAAAAAAATTCATCCTCTGACTCACATTCAGCATCATCTTCACTAAATATTGTTGCGAGGTGAAGCATCTGGTTATCCAAAGGCAGTACGGCAACCTCTTTTCATCCAATGGTAAGTGTTTCTGGTCTTTAGCCAAAAGGATCTATAGCAACTTCTGTCATACTACCATATCCTTAATCTTCCAATCTGATGATTCTATAGCTGTTCCTAATGACAAAAAACTTTTTTCCAACTCAAAATTGGATACTGCTAACATTCCTACACCTCCTGATGTACCTCTAACTAATCCTATGTGCCTCCCTGTAATTTCTATTCACAGAATCCAACCATTATTTTTCCTGTATGGTGTATGGAATAAATGGCATTCCTCCTTGTGTTCTCAAGGAATGCACTCCTCACTGTTTCTTGTCTTTTCTGCTTCTCCATAAAACCAATAACTTTTCTTTCTCCCAGAATAAGTGGCACTATTACAGCTTATTGAAAGATGAATGACCATTTAAAACATCAAACTTCAGACTTTAATACTTCCAAGGTCTTTAAATATCTTTCCAACTCCTATTTCCTAAACAACCTGGTATTACAGGCTTCTCTCTCACTATCAGTAGTATTGGCCTTTGCAACTTGAGATCCAAGTGATATTCTTTTTTGTCCTAATAATGCCTCCTTATCCTCTCTATGAGACTTTGGGGAGCCTTATGCTGTAGCACTTGATATTCTGAAAGCAAATGATAAGGTGTGTTCTTCCATCATTCTGTTATCTCATACTGAGCTTCCTTCCTATGTAACTGCTGAAGGATCACTTCTTCCTTCATTCCTCACCAACAGCAATGTCCCAAAGGGTTCTGTTCTCTTCCTTAAGCTCTTCCTCTTCTTTATCAGTGACTTCCTCTCTTCAACAGTTAACCAAATGCATTCATATGATGGAGACACAACGGTGTATTCCTCTACTTTCTTCATATCAGCTCCATTTTTTCTTCCCCAATATGTGCATCCTGTCACAACTATCTCTGTAATAACAGATCTGGACATGATTTCCCAGTGGAGTGGGTGCAACCTAGTTAACTTTCGTGCCCCTAAAACCCAATGTCTTCCCACTTCACTTTCTAAAGCCCATTAAAACAAAATCCTTGCCTTTGATGGTTCTGGAATTCTACCACTTAACAAACATAACATCTAATATTTTTGGAAACCCCACATTTCTTAACAAAGTCTGCTTCTACCAAACTGTTGTGTGTCCTGTTAAGATATCGACATTCTTTTCTGAATAATTCCTCCAGTTATACGTAAAAATGATTTGTCCTTAGATAGGGTACTGTTTTAACATCTGGAAAGGCTTTAGCTTTCCATTCGTGTCTCACAGAGTCAAAGAAGATGATTTACCAATTTTCCCAATCTGACTTCAACCACTGTGTTGCTTCTCTTTCCTTGACATTACCCTGATTTCAGCACCTGAAAAATGATTGCTTGTATGCCCAGCCATTAACAAGACCTTGTAATACTCAGCAAGCTTCCTGTCATATAATTACCGTCACTGTGGCAAGTAAAGAGTACCATTATGATGTATGTTAGATTCTTTTCTATCACTGCTAAGCTTTGAAACCCTCTTCTCTCTCCTGTTTTCCCTAACAGATAAAACATGACCTTTAAAAAGGCAGGTATACACTCCCTCCAAAACCCCCTATTTTTTTTGTCCTCTCTTACTATACCATCTCTTTTGCCTTAATGATGTTTTTTGTCCAAAACCACAACCTCTGACAAAAAAAAAAAACATCCTTATGGACACATATCTTCGTGGTTATGGAACCTGTAATTTTTCTGAAATATCGGAAAGTGCATGAGTGCCCACAATTTTCTTATTGTCCGTGGATATAGTATGATCATGATATCTCACCTGAATTTGGTTATAACTGGATCTACCAGTTGAGCCCATTCCAGGACAGAATTCCTTGTTACACTGTTATACTGTAATGTCGTGCCTGTAAATCTCTGCAAAATAATTTAATTAATTCTGTGGATATAGTATCATCAGGATATCTCTCCTGAATTTGGTTGTAACTGGATCTAACACTTGAACCCATTCCAGGACAGAATTCCTTGTTATATTATTATATTGTAATGTCGTGCCAATAAATCTTGACAAAATAATTTAATGAACTGCCATGTATAAACATAATACAGTATATTCTATAATTGAGAATTTGCAGAAAAGACATGCAGGGATGAATTTTACATGTAATTATTTTTCATGATCCTACCCTAATTTGTTTATGTAACATTTTGGTATTCATTCCATTGTCTGATTGCATAACTAAAAAATGTTTTTTACTTGTTTCTGGAATCTTCTCTGCTTCTCACTGCTTTTCAATGGCAAACATCTTATATCATAGATAAGCCCTGTCTCAACACATCTAGCCATGTTTGCTTTCTAATTAGAAAAGCTCAATTCAAAGAATGACTTAAACCAGACCAGATGTCTTAACTCTAACTCTACACTCACACAGTCTAGTTAATTCACTGCACTATCACATATAAGGAGAAAATTTGACAAATTATCTTAAATGCCTAATCAGCAATATTAGGTACTTGTTTTCTGTATACATTTTCTTTTCCCACATTTCCTTACATACTAAGCAAATCTTGACCACCACTGTTAACTTAATTTTATGAAAGACCTTTTTATGGGATAAATAGAAGATAACATTATTCAAAGCTCTGATGAAAAATTCTCACTTGCTGCTGTTAATATCAGAAATCTTTTCCACAGTTCTCTTAGAAGATGCTGCCTTTTTCATTGACTTGCAACAGAGTTACTATATGTAACTGATCTAACTGATGTTCAGAATAAGTTCTGACCATGAGAAACTTTACAGTATAGAATGGCATAAGGAGATACATATACAAACATCAGCAAACCTCCAGCCCTGAATCTTAATCACTGTCTTGTGCTTACAATGTACCTAAGACTGGACTAGCCTACTAAGGGGATGGGTAACGTATAACTGCTAATTTTAGTTGATAGGTAACACCTGGCTGGCTACTTTTCACTTTCTTTCATTAAGGCTAAAGTACTGAGGCAACAGACCACTTGAAGGAAGAGAACCTAGTTGGTAACTCTATGGCAAGGAAATGGTTTGCGTATCAGTGACACTCCTTGTCAAGTATAGATCTTCTTGTACTTGAAACACATTTTCTATTCTAAACTTCAGCAGCACTCTCTGCAATTCTTTTGGTCATTCACAGTACAACAATGTAACTGCTGCTTTAAAAACAGAGAAACAATACACCTTGCTGGGGTATCTAAATATTCTTCCATTATATATCTAAGAAATAGACAACAACCTTTTAGAAGCAAAATAACTCTTGTACATATATAAATTCCATCTGTACACTCCGTTATTTGTTTGAATTATACTCTGTTTTCTTTTAACATTAACCTTTTTACCTCCTTGAGAACAAGGTGCATTCATATGTGCATATTTTCTCTTCACTGTAAATCAAATTTCCAATACATTCTTGGGCACTAGCTATGGTGATTAGCACACCACAGATACAAGGTGAAAAAGGAGAGTATGATAGTCAAACTAGTTCCCTTATGAGTCAATTCCTTCCCACTTAAGTAGCTAATATAAAATATGGTGAAAAGAACATGAACTTTAGTTGATAAAATCCATTTTTAATTTTCAATACAATATCTATCTAAACACATCCCTCCCTAAAATAATTTCAGACTTTTGCAAAACATTATCGACATTTCAGTTGGGATAAAAAATATATATATATATATGACACTGATATTTAAACAATCTTTGAACTATTTTCCTTTTTTCCAGAACTGTTACACTGTGGTTTCTGTCAACATTTTGAGGAGATTGTTTCTTGCCTGTGTAAGAGCCTTAAAGGCCTCTTCTGCTCCGGGTGCTTTACACTTATCTGGATGAACGAGTGCTGCCAAACGACGGTATGATTTATTCACGTCATCCCTAAGTCAGAAAAACTTGAATCAATATCCACTAAATCTTAAGAATTAACTTATGGGGCTATTCATACAATTATCCTGAAACATAATTCATCTATACTGTACAAAACAGTATACTAAGGACCACAATATTTACACAGGTTATAAGGCCTTTATAATCTCGAATGCTAAAGGAGACTGAGCTTCTGTTAATTGTCAATACAAGTTCCAGAACAGTAAATACCCCTAATGGCCTCTATACACATTCATGCATGACTGATTATCACTGTGACAGCGCAATCATTTCCAACATGTGTGGGTAAGACTGAAGGCATGTGCAAACGATTGAAGAGTATCAAACACTATTAGATATTTTGTCATCAATCATGAAGATTGTGCAATAATGCCTGACAGTGTGTGGCAATAATTCCATAATAATCTTTTTATTTATTTATTATACTTTGTCGCTGTCTCCCACATCAGTGAGGTAGCGCAAGGAAACAGATGAAAGAATGGCCCAACCCTCCCACATACACATGTATATACATACACATCCACACATGC
>JAUUDY010195750.1:0-12894 GCA_032361765.1 Panulirus inflatus
TAGTGAGTGGAGAAGAATGATTCGGGGGAGAGGATGGGATGGCAAATGAGGCTTTGAAAATCTGCTTTGCCTTTGATGAGAAAAGATATGAATGAAAAATGAAGTTAAATCTTTAGTGGTAGATGTGGAAAGCAAAAGGTTAGGAGATGTGACTAAGTGCCAGAGGGAAATCACATTCAAGAAGCTAGGAAAACCCTGTAGAAATTGAAATATTGTAAAGTTCATTAATTATATCAAATTATAAGGGAGATTGAAATAATAGATAAATGTCTTTTTGCTGTACTGTATGTATGAAAACAAAGAAGGGTAATATGCCAAATGATACCTAGAAATAATGTAAAGAATATATGTTTACTAAAATTATAATCTTGATGGGTATAGATATTCAGTAAAATGGTTCACCAGCATTCTAATCTTGCCTGGTATAGATGGCATGATATTCAGTAAGATAGTGATAGCAAGCATAGGAAAATCAGATATAATGCAGTGAAAGGTCTTCAAGGAGAATTTATGAAGGACATGGTTTTGTGGTTCATGTATCTGTGATCTTTTTAGTTACGTGAATGTTATGAAATATTTAATGTTTAAAAGTATGTATCCTGCATTTATGCATCAAGAAAAGGCTTATGTCAGAGTTGATAGAAAGGGACTGTTGAATGTTTAGCATATGTAGAAGTTATTTTAGTCTATGAAAAGTTTCTTTAAAGAGAAAATATATGTGAGTAGCATCAGGAGACTAAATGAGTGACAAGGGTCAATTTGAAAAATTTTCGGTACAATTTTGGCACCTGTATTTTTTAATGTTTGTAAAATGACAGCACTGTGGAAAAAGTTATGTTTATAAAGAAAATTAATCACATAGTATTGAAGCAGGCTAAAAAGGTTGCAAAAGAGGCTCTTAATGTACTTAGATAATACACATATGTTTGTAGAAAGTACAGAAAGTAAGAAATTCAGGAACTTGCAAGAAAAGAATTTTATGTAAAATCAGCTGAAAGTGCTTTTTTGGGAAAAGATGGAATATGATTAAGAAATATAGTTTGATAGGCACTAAGATGAAAAAAATTTAAGGGGTTAAACATTTGGATAGTACTTCAGTAAGTAGGATGAAATGGAAGCAGATATGTTAAAGAAGTTTTTGAAAACAGACAAGATGTAAAACTTTATAAAAATATTGAAATGATGATTATAAATCATCATGTTTAGTGAGATGTGTTAGATGATGTCTTAAGGCCATAAGACTTAAGTCATTGGTATACTGATGTTTGAATAAGGACTCTGTTACCATTACAGTTAGTTATGTCTTTGTATTACACTAACATTTATTTATTTATTTAAATGTTTCAACAGGTTAAAGTCAAAACCAAAGCAGAGAAGGCTGACCTTTCTGCAGGCAGTGATGAAATGTGGAATCCCACACAACAGAAAGCTTTAGAAAAAGCATTAAAACTGTATCCGAAGGGTACTGACCAGCGCTGGGACAAGATTGCTCGAACTGTACCTGACAAAACTAAGGTAGTGAGGTGTAATGGCAACTAAGTCATCATTATGAGCCTTCCAAAAGCCAGACCTGATTAGTAAAATTGAAATGATTTTTTGTGAAAATGCTCCTTTAAATGATTAAAGGAAAGTCTGTAGGTTATCATACTATAAATGAGAAGATAGTTTATTTGCTATAATATTTGCACCCTTATCACTGATAAATCAACCCCTGATTAACTAGGAAGGTTACCAAAAAGAATGTGGGGAAACAGTGGAGGATATTTCCATTTATCTCTCCATTGCCTTTTTTCCAGTTCTTCCTCACTGTATTTCATCTTCCACAGTAAAAATGATAGAAAAGTAAAATGAAATATTTTGTTTGCAAATGCACTAAAATTTGAAGTAAACTTTGTGGATGGAGAAGATTCAGCATTTTTCATTGTGCTTTGTGTAAAGCATAATGGAAAAGTAGACCTGACATAGTAATGCTTTAGGAAATCTATTTATACTATTCACATTCTTTGCTGTGGAGATGTGCATATTTCATGTAAATGGGATGTTTGTGATTATTTTACAGGAAGATTGTATGTTGCGTTTCAAGTTCCTTGCTGAGAAGATCCGGAAGAAGAAGGAGGAGGAGTCTGGTAAGCTAGACAATGAAGAACAGCAGGATGGCCCATCTCAAGAAGAAACAGACATGGCTCAAAACTGTAATGAGAGCAGACCATCTGAAAAAACTGATACAACGAGTGATAAAAGACAGATTTGTAATAATCAGTATAAACAAGAAATTAATTCTGCCAATGATGTTCAGTTAAAGGAGGATAGTTTTCAAGATTAATGAAAGAGATCAAATCTCATAGGTGCTTTGTCTCAATGAGGGAGGCTTTAAATATTTTATACATACATGATTGATGATTATTTTGTAAGAAATGATGGCTGTTTTATTTATTGTGAATAATTACTAATTACATTTGGTTATTATGAAATCATATTTGGTGTGAATTTTCTCATCAGTTTGTTTTTCTTTGTTCTCAGGAAAGAGGAATAAGGATATTAACGCACAATATTGATAAGTTGCCAAAATGTTGTCATCAGCATTGCACTTCTCTTTGCCTCGTAAAGGTATGGTGTGGATCCTTTGTCTTGGATAAGGTTGCTACAAAGACCATCATGCATGGTCTCTGCCATTGTAAGTTGTATTTCAGTAAAGTTTCTCCAACTTTTAGTGAACATTACTGGCAAAGGATGAAGTTTTGCTTGAAAAGGCAAGGTAAAATTCAGAATGGAGGAGGGTAAAATTCCTCACTTCCCAGCGCTAGGAGTTTTCACCCATAACTCTTGCTATAAGTTTGTTCATTCAGATTGCAAAATAGCCATTGTTTAGATGAGAATTCATATAATGACTCTGATCGTCGAAACAGTCCTTAGTGAAATACCTGTTGTCGTAAAAGAATGTAAAGGGGTCTTCCTCACTGTGTTTATAATGTTTTATAAGCTCTTAAATACATTTTAAGTTGTTTCCAGAAGAATCTCCTAATGTCATAGATTGCTTCATCCTTATATATATTTGTTCATCATGTAACTGTCTGTGCTACATTCTTTTCATCTTTATTACTGATATTAATCTTCAGATTCTTTTCATGGTGGAGATCTTTCATCAAGATTTGTTTTTGTCATTAGATTTTGATTGATTTGTGTGATTGAAAGTAAATGTTTTCATACTGTGCATTGAATCCATATTCAGTTTTTCACAATATCTGACTGGTGCCATTCATAGCATGATTTACAACATTCAGCAGGGCTATCTTGTTTAATCATAGCAGCTGGATGCAGACACACAAAGTTTGATTACCCCAACAAAATATGTCATTCGAAATAACTGTGCCTTTGAGTGGTCAGTTATAAGCCCTAATAAAACTATAAGGTGGTCAGATCACTGTTCTCATTGGTAACATTGCCAACATTGTTAATGATTGCTAACCAGAAGACTGTTCTGGATCAGGATGGGTTATTTAATACACACTTCCTGCATCATTGGAATTAAGATAGGATTATGTGGACTGTAAAGCAATTACAGATCAGGGAGCTTCTTACTGTGTTTGCATTTATCATCGTGTAAGCATCTCTGAAATTTGTGCACTGTATATTTGAGAAAAACTTTTTGAACCAGAGCAAATTCAACTGCATTTTGAAAACAAGAAAATTCAGTTTTAATTGGTTATTGAGATAGCCTTTCAGAAAAGCAATGTCTTACTTGACATTGATTCATGATCAGCTCGTGAACCGTTTTGCCTTAACTCAGATGATGAGGATCAGTATGTTTCATTGACTAAAGGAGTTCATTCTGATGAGCAGGCATTACCCCTCATTAATTTTCAAAATGGGTTATCAGATCAAAGGATGAACAACTGTTGACTTGCTGAGAATAAAACAGTGCCTTAAATTATAGTCATCATTTGTTTTGATGATACTGAGCTCAGAAATAAACTCTGCTTTGCATCAACAATAAGTGCTTAGGATACTTAGGTGAATGCTTTTCTAACTGAGCATTGAGAATGAAAATCTAAGTTTCTTCCCATAACAAAACTACTTAGTTTGCCAAGTAAATAATTAGAAATCACTTAGGTAGTGTAAGCCTTAGTTCACCATAGCACACTGGACATGAGAGTGAGTGAGAGTGCACAGAGAAGCTGTTTTCTTTCAATTCACATCATGTAAATGGGAAAGGAGATAAATTTAGTGGAGGAATAAACAAGAAAACTGCTACTTGTAATTCTCTATCTACCTGTCTTGTGATATCTCTGACCTCTGTTCCTTCTGGCCACAGCAAAAGAAATCTTCATTTGTCCTTACATGTCTCCCACACATACATCATTCCATGTACTCTTCCACCATTTCTCTCCCTTACAGCGCTCTTCCATTCTATTTCCCGATATTGCAGTTGGTCCTCCTCTCATATGAACCCCTTTAATTGTACTATCATACATTGTCCATGTAAACTCCCCATCTTGCATTCTTTCAACATGCCCAAATCACTTTAAAGTTATTTAGCTGAATGCATGTACAAATCATTCTCAAAATGATTCACCATTTCCAAATGATCAGTTATTGGGTACATGCAGTACATCTTTCACTTGTAGTGAAATTTCTTGTCATTGATCCTTTAAACCCCAGGTTGCAAAGCTACATCTTTTGAATATATACGGTCCAGGCGGTAGAATAGTGTTTCCTTTCTTCATGTAAAAGCAGGATTTTTGTTGCATTAAAACTTTTCCCTCAGGTCTTTTTGAGTTGGCAGATTCAGATTTGTATAGAAAGACTGATTTCTATATTCAACAAAGAAATCTTTATGGATCAGATTTGTTAGTGACCAGTACTTTAACATCACTTTTCTAGTGTTTATGGAGTGATATCAGTGCTCCTCCCATACCAGTTAACAACTGTTTTACTTGTTTTGAAGACCTTGGCTTGCAAGTCATTATAAGACAATATTTTGGAGTGGTGGAATGATAATTTAGGTCACTGGTCTTGGTGTTAGGATCCAGTTCTTTTGACTGAATAGAACTGCCTAGCATTTGCCTATGAGGCCTCCATTGTTAAGAGTGTTGATATTGTTTTCTTCATGTAAAAGTATACTGTAGAGTGCTTAGTTCCTCAGAACCCAAATGTCACAATGCCGAGGTTATTCTTTTCACACTTTTTTCCTCTCCTTCTAGTGCATTTTATTCCTCAGCTTCCTGCCAGCCTTATTTCTTACTTTTTGTTAATATATTTTACAAATGTAAAAGAGTTGTCATTACTGGCTTCCTGTTTTGTTCTCATTGATATTTGTGTTAAATCAATATCTATCAAGCCTCTCTACTGTAATAGAACTCTTGTACATTCAGACATATTTCACAACTTAACTGTTTTCTTTCAAAAACAATAAACTAATAAATGTGCTTCAGAAGCAGTTACTAGTCATGGAAGCTAAATTTTCATCAAATATTTTTGATATGAAGTTTGTGAATTTATTATTTGTTTGTTAGAACTTTGTTAATAAAGATTCTTAAACACTGCACATGAAAATTTTCATGTGTATTACCTTCACATGAGAAGTATTGTATCATAGTTAGAGTGGATAAGGTTCATATTTCGTGTGATGAAATTTAGTGGGTTTAGCAATATGTCCAGCAGAGTGTACTTTGTGGGTTTACCATTTAGGCCAACAGACTTTAAGGGTTGAGTACATTCATATACATGAAAATTTTCATGTGTATTACCTTCACATGAGAATTATTGTATCAGAGTGGATAAGGTTCATATTTCATGAGATGAAATTTAGTGGGTTTAGCAATATATCCAGCAGAGTGTACTGTGTGGGTTTACCATTTAGGCCAACAGACTTTAAGGGTTGAATACATACATCAAAAGACAGTTCTCTTTATTGGCATAAAGGTCTTGATTTTTTAATCACATCCCAGCTCTCCTGAATGTGTTACAGTCTGTGACACATCCAAACCTCTTCAATCTTTTCTTACACAACCTCCCATTACCTCCAGCAAACCACAACATGAAGGTCCTCATATGTTCAGACAACCCTAAAGTCACATCACAGTAGCAACAACAAAAAAGCAATACTGTATTACACAGTTGGAACAATAGCTCACCCAGAACATTATGTCTGCATCTCCATATAAGTCATCAATCACTTTTGACTTGAACAAACTCGAATCTAGCGCACACCTTCAAGTCACCTTGAATGGACAATCATTACTGAACACAACACTAACTGTTCTAGACTTCATATACATACATAGATATTTTTTTATACTTCGCCACTTCCCATGCTAGCGAGGTAGCATCAAGAACAGGTGAAGAAATGGCCTCACATGCTCACACCCATTCTCTAGCTGTCTTGTAATACATTGAAATCAGACCCTCTTATCAGGGTCATCCACCCTGATAATATCTTCATTAATCTCTATCTATATTTCTATAAGCCTGTTCCAACTGGAACTCCCTCAAGCAGATGACTATGGCAATAGAATTTCCATAACTAGTGGACTCAAATGCCACTTCTTAGCCTTTAGTGCTTCACCCTTAAAAAGGCCACTGGCAAAGGGCAATTCTAGTGCGGTGTTTGCAGAGGCTCCTACCTAATATTCCTACTGACTACTAGTACTTCATGTATCCACCCAATACTCTTGCCTGTTACTTCTACCTAATGCTCCAGCCTAAATGTTCCTACCTACTACTGCTGTCTAGTGTTCCTAACATTTTGCCAAAAGGTTGGCTAGCACAAAGTGCTCACCGCAGGAAAATCTATTTACAAAGAATGAGCTGTTTAAGTTGTGTTGTTAAGTGTTATGTTTAACAAGGAGAGATTGTCTGTTTAAAGACAGAAAACCAGTAGTCTATATATGAGTGAGGCAGAAAGGAAAGACAGCTACCCAGGTCAAAGGAGTTCAACTTGACAATGACTGAAGTGCTGGCTCACTACGCAAGTGTCATTAAACCTCCTGATACCTAGGCAGGCAGTACTGGTAACATACCTCCCTGGTTGTTGGTTGCCTACCGACAACTACCTACCTCATTAATCTTATATGACTTTTTGTGATTATGACATGCTACCTACATCATTAAAGTTGTCTTTAGGTTTAAATGACATATCATTGCCTCTCGCAACACAGTCACCAGGTGTTCATAAACATAGACATTTTTTTTTTGTGTGTATGTAAACACAGCTCAGTAAATGTGACTTTTTTTCCTCTGAGTGACAACTTGTCAGGGATGGTTGTACTGAAAGGAAAGTCAATGTGAAGAACTGGAGACAAGCAGTCAATACAGTGCAGGCTTACCTGATGATACTGAATGATTCTGCAAGGATGACCAGCTCTCTGCTAGGTAGGTGTCCAAACTTCCAAGGCTCCAGTGTGTGTGTGTGCAAGGTAGTAGATATGTATGAGTAACCGTAAAAGGTCAAGACCCATTTTAGGTCACATGAAAGTAGGCTGCCTCTGTCATGCTCATCATCAATGTTTATTCATATAAAACATTTTACTTCCCAAAAACAGAACACAATTTAATCATATGCAGCAATGCAAATTAAATGTTTTCATTTGATGATTACTTACCAATTATCTGTGTGCTTATTGTTGAAACAGGACAAGAGACATGAGCAGGGTCCTACAGAGCTCATTGGAAAGAACAGGATGCCAAAAGGAAGAAAGCGTACGGAAAACTTAGGGGAAGGTTTATGGGAAAGCTGTGCAGCAGAAACTCCGAAGATACATTTGAGGATTTCAAACCAGAAGAGGGAGAAAAGATCCTAGTGGGAGGTATGTAAAATGGACTACACTTTGAAAGCAGATTACAATCGAGCACAGACCACAAAAATATACTCTGATTACAGACTAGAACACATAAATAGATGAAAACAGACTACTGTATTAAGTGGAACACAATGTAGAACAAGACACACACTGGACTAGAACATAGCTTACAGATTGCAGTACAGATGAGTAAAGTGCGCTTCAGACTGGAACAGAGACTATACATATAGGAAAAGACATATCTGAACAGCTGGGCACACAATGATTTTACAGTATCAAATCTGAGAGCTCACATTATCTTGTTATCTTCATGATAACTTACGTCACATGAAAGCTGGACTGACGTACACTGTTATCTTGATTTATGGGTGCCAGGTCCTGCTAAATGTTCAAAGGTAGTACAGTGATGGGCAGGATATTCTGTGCAGTGACATAACAACCAATGACTGCAGGGATATCTGAAGCAATACACAGTGGTTCAGTGACTTTGATAGCCGCAGTGCACACCTGTGACCACACCATGAAGTACAGAGATAACAAATACCTGCATGGTGGTGTTTAAAGTAGATATACAGTGCTGTGCATACTTGATATGCAGTAGTTGGGGCCCACTGAAGTACTGCAGTGAAAGGACTGTAATATACTGTGGGAATGTGTGGCACTAACATTTTCCATGCATGCAGCAGTCATATACAAGTGACCCAACAATAAGATATTGTAGAGATGAGTCCATGCTGTGAACAACAAAATGAATGCAGCTCAGAGCAAACTAGTAAGTTGTCTGTTCATTCTCAGGGACAGTGAGTTATTTTTCTCATTTCAATTTCAGGGTTAATAATCTTCTTAGGGTGTAGTAATTTTGGAGGCCATATTGAAAGTAGGAATGTTGGGGACTAGCAGGTGGGGAGGTGTTGGTGTAACTTAGAGACCATTGAGTAAGGAGTACTGTTGGAAACAAGCTTAAGGGTAGGAGTAGAAATATTGGAGACCAACTGGTGAGAATGTTGGAGAGCAGTCGGTGGGAAGTAGACATGTTCGAGATAAATAGATAGGGAAGCATTGAATGTTGGAAACCAGCCAGTGGTAGGAATAAGAATGTTGGAGGACAGCAGATAGGGCAGTAGTAGGGAAGGAGTAGAAATATTGGAAACCAGAAACTAGAAGGCCTTGATTAGGGCATTTAGTTGCCCATGCCATCTCAGCTAACATTAAAAGAAAAAGTTGGGGAGGAGTAAGAATACTGGAGACCTGCAGATGGGAAATAGAAATATAGGAAGTCAATGGATGCACAGTAGAAAAGTTGGGGAAAAGCAGTTATGTTGGAGAACTGAAGGTAGGGAGGAGTGGAAATGTTGGAGACCTTCAGGTAGGGAGGAATACAAATGTTGGAGACCAGCATGTAGGGTACATTTGGAATACTGTGTTCCATATGAACATCAGCAAAATAACATTAACATTCTTGATAAGTATCAAATATTGCATAACTTTATCCAAGTCTCCCTAAATTCTTGACGACTATTAACATCCTGTACGTAACCATCTTCACAATGCAGGTTGTAGAAATGTAAATGAAATAACTAATATTGCGGAAGTGTGCTCAGGAAAATTACCAGTGGGGAAAAATTTTTTACTCTTACAGCTTCAAAATTTTCAGCTACAAAGCCCATGTTATTGACAGGCATTTGAGATATTTGGGCATTATATTATGATTGATCCTGAGGAGTTTAGTTTACATGGTGTGGGGTTAAGTTCTGTTCAGCTGAAAATCAACAAATATCAAAGATTGCTGAAGCAGTTGTTAAAAGGACCATTATCAAAGTGAGTTAGTCAGCAAAACAGGCCAAGAGTGAGGAAGAAGTAACTATTGATCCCCCCATAGATGCTGTGTTCCTGGACTGGAGATGCTGATGGAGTCCAAGCAGCATTATTGGCTGGAGCACAGGTGGACCAGATCCAAGGTGGGGACCTTGGCGGTGGTCGAGCTGCCCTCCATCATGCTGCCCACGCTGGAAATCTAGATGTGGTTCAGATCCTCTTGTACTGCAATGCAGATGTCAACATACAAAGCAAAATGCCTCAGGATCATGGTTAGTACATTTAGCATTGTTTTTTGCCCCATGTAATATGCCAGTATTACCAAAGGGCAGTTAGATATTGTATCACAGCTTCCCAGCTAATCTGTGTTCTGTTATCAGTGATTCACACTTAATATATTGTGGCAGTTCAGTTTTAGTAATGCTAAATCTTTAATCGTCACATAATACTGACCTTTCAGATTAGATTTTAGGGGCGACCATCTTTATTAATCTGTAGAAAAAAAGCATCATGTCTAACAATTCTCAGAAAAGGTATCAAAATGAAAAGCCATAAAGTGAAAGTGACATTTGGCCAGTGGAAGGAGTGCGAGTCATGTGATGAAACCTACCCCACAAATGACATCAACATAGTGTCTCAAATGTTGGAATCCTCTCTTAAGACTCCACTGCCATGAAAGGTTTCCTCGTGACCAGCAGACTGAGGCTATATGACAAATTGTGGATCACTCCTTTGGTCAAACCAAAGAAGCAGAGATCAGTCAACAATTATAACAGACATTAAGAGTGCACAAAGCGCACTCTATCCATACACAGACATATACATATATATACGTATTCGTACTTGGCTGCCTTCATCCATTCTCGGCGCCACCCTATCCCTCAGGAAACAGCATCGCTACCCTCTGCATCAGCAAGGTAGCACCAGGAAATAAACAAAAGGCCACATCTACTAACACTTATCCTCTAGCTGTCATGTGTGATACACTGAAACCACAGCTCCCTATCCCCATCCAGACCCACAGACCTTTCCATGGCTTATCCCAGATGTTTCATATTATCGTTGTTATTATTTTCATTATAAATTAATGTGTGTAAAGTTAGCGACAATAGTGTACAACGTTGATAGAGATACTCAGAGGACTTTCAAAGCCACTAATTAAAACATGTTTGTTTTGACAGGAGCAAGGCCACTACACCTGGCCACCTGGGCCATGCAGCAGGAGGTGATGAAGGAGTTGCTGGCAGCTGGGGCACACTTCCATGCTGCTGACAACTGTGGTATGACCTGATGGTTCTTGCTGCTTTTCTTATCTTCACTAAACTTACTTGTGGTATGCACATCAGTGCTTTGATTGGAACTTCAAACACTTGTGATAATAATGGTAGTTGTGAACATATGTATAAGCAGTAACTGATAATGTACATCACTGTAAGGGTTATGATTATGATTATAGCAGTTAATAACAGAAACCATTAACTTTCATGATGGCAGTAAAGGGTGCTTTGATTGTTCAAGATAGCAAGGTAATCAAATCCCCCATTCCTTCAGTGAAACATTGTTGAAGACCAGCATTTAATGCATGTTAAGTATGTTTCTTTATTTCTTCTTTTACTCCCTCCTCTTGTAAAAAAAAAATCATAACTATTCTTATGGATTTATCCTCAGGCCGGACACCTTTGCACTGGGCTGCTGCCAGGGGTCAACAGACACTGCTGGAGCTGTTGATTTCTTATGGATGTGATCTGCATGCCCGAGCCCATGGGAAAACTACAGCCCTCCACTACGCTGCTGCCTATGGTGATCTTGACCTTGTCAAATGGCTTGTACAAAAGGGATTGAACATCAGCCTCAGGGACAAAACTAATTTGATGGCTAGAGAAGTGGCCCAGCAGTATGGTCACCGTGATGTTCACCTTTATTTGACAGAACAAACTTTAAAGAATATTGGCATGTCAACAAGAGTGTAGTGTACAATACCATATGGTAACTTAACACTGTTTACATGTAATATTAATCATATATTGAGTAGGTAGTAGTTGGTAGACAGCCAGCGGCTAGGGGGTTAGATTACCATTACTACCTACCTGGGTATTTGGAAAATTAGTGATGGCTGCCTAGTGAGCCAGCACTTCAGTGTTTGTCAAGGTGTGCTTCTCTGACCCACGTTGCAGTTTTTATTTCTACCTCACCCATATGTGTACTACTGGCATTCTGTCTATAAGTATACAATCTGCCCTTATACATAACACTTGACAACACTCAACTAACACAGCTCATTTTTCATGACTAGATTTTCCTGTGGCAAGCCCTATGTGCTAGCCCTGCCTTTTGGCAAAATGGTAGGAGCAGTAGATATTAGTGGTTGGTAGGAACATTTATGCAGGAGCATTAGGTAGAAATCGTAGGAAGGAACATTGGGCAGGAGCATTAGGGAATAGTCAGTGGGAACATTTGGTAGGAGCCTCTGCAAACATTGCACCAGAGTTGCCCTATGCCAGTGTCCTGTTGAGGGCGAGATAATAAAGGCTAAGAAGTGGCAATGGAGTTCACTAGTTAGAGACTTTATTGCCATGGACACCCCCTTGAGGGAGTTCCATTTGGTAGCAGGCATCAGAGATATAGAAACATATTAACAGCTTGCACTCCTAAATAATTGAATTTTTTCCGATATGAAAAAAATTAGGTCAGGTGGTGGTTCTTGTCAATAACGAAGCTTTTCATTTGTGTGTACATCATAGGTATTCAAGTCTGCATATGTAAGTTCCAGGTAACTTTAGCACCCCAGGACTTTGAGTTCTGGGTTTACAGTTTCTCTTTTATTGGCACTGAAACAAATAGGTAGTAGTTGGTAGGCAGCCACCGACCAGGGAGGTATATTTTTGGTACTATACCTGCCTGGGTATTGGGAGGGTTAGTGATGGCTGTGTTTTGAGCCAGTACCTCATTGGTTTTCATGTTTCACTCTGTTGACCCAGGTAACTGTCTTTTCTTCCTGCCTCACCCACACATGGATTGCTGGTATTCTGCCCACAAACATACAATCTCTCCTTGTCACAAATAATACTTGACAACACTTAACTCACATAGCTCATTCTTTGCGCCTCTAGATTTTCCTGCGCTAGCCCTGCCATTTGGCAAAATGGTAGGAGCAATAGATAGAAGTAGTAGGTAGGAGCATTAGTTAGAAGTACAGGTTGTACCTCTCTAATCCAGCACTATGTGGTCCAGCACGTTTTGAATCTGCTGCCATTTCTTTGTGGATCTGCTACCAGGGCAG
>JAUUDY010196082.1:0-12893 GCA_032361765.1 Panulirus inflatus
ACACCCATGTCTCCATAAGATAATGATTAGCCATCCCACCAGCTGCCCATTTCAGCACATTTACATCCAAAAGTCTCTCTTTTACACACATCAATTGATATGTAATCCAGTAATGTCTGCTGACCATATTTCCTTCTCACATAACCCCACAAACTTTTAACCGTTTTCATTCATAATACTGAATACCTCATACTCTCCAGTTATACCCTCAACTGCCACATTACTCACCTTTGCATGCAAATCACCCTTCACTAAACCTGATCTCTTGCATCAAAACTCAGCTGCACCCAAAACACTTGCCACTCATGATCTTTCTTCTCATGGCCAGGTGCATAAGCACTAATGATAAGCATATATGTAGAGAATGTGCTGAAATGGTTTGGACATATATAGAGATTGAGTGAGAAAAAGGTGACAAAGATGATGTGTCAAAAGTGGAGGGAACAAGGAGAATGGAGAGACCAAATTGGAGATGGAAGGATGGAGTAATAAGATTTTCAACAACCAGGGCCTGAACTTGCATAGATATAGTGAATTGGAATAATTTGGTATACAGGGGTTGACATGCTGTCAGTGGACTGAACCAAGGTATGTGAAAGCATCTAGGGTAAACCATGGAAAGGTCTGTGGGCTTACTTGTGGATAGGGAGCAGTGGTTTTGATGCATTACATGACAACTAGAGAATGGATATGAGTGGATGTGGCCTTTCTTTATCTGTTCCTGGTGCTAACTCACTAATGCAGGAAACAGCAGTCAAGTATGATCAAGGGTAGGTTGTTTTGAGAACTGTTTTTCCCTACGCCTCAAAGCTTTGGAACTCTCTAACCTCTCATGTCTTTCCCAGTAACTATGACCAAGCACATTTTAAAAGACAGGTTTTTCACTTACTCCAAATTTGTAAATTCTTTCCCTTGATTCTTCTTTTTCCTTTTCATAATCCTCCTTATATTTCAATAAAGGCATAGAGATGGGATTTAAAGAATTTCAGTTACATGCCTCAGTTTCACTATACCATACTAGTTGTGCTTCAATTTTATTATACCATACTTGTACATTACTTAGAACTAGCTTTACATTTAATCCAAAAGAGTTTAACAAAGATTCAATGGCATTACCCTGAGATATGTATTATGTTGGTAATGGGATAATTTTCATTAGCAATAATAGACATGGTGGTTGTGTTTGATAACCAGAGGCCTTGAATAGGATGTGTTTTTTATCAATGCATTGCAGCATATTCCTTAAGCAGTGGATCCATCATCCGTGGAAGGTCAACCATTAAGACTGTCACTGGTAAGGATGTGGAAGTCCACCTGGAGTTTTCTGTAACCAACTGCATCAGCTTAATGAGGAAGTCTTGCTATTCAAGTGTCTTATTTGTATGTACATAAGGTTGGCCAGAAACTGCTACAGTTTTTTTGAGTTCACTTATGTCATCTTATGATGGGTTTTCATGAACTTTAGCATGGTTTATTTTATATGTTCTATGTGCTGCAGTTTTCAGAGCAGTGATGTGTCCATGTATTCCTTCTGACTTTTCACCTGCAATACTTACCTTCTGCTGTGACTGTTAGTTCTGCAAAACAGAAGAAATATATTATGGATACCTATTTTAAGTGCACAAATTCTCTGGTACATTAAAAGTACTGTACAGATTGAAAAATAAGTAATCTGGTAGGTACCTTTACCTTGCTCAGACATTTGCTGTGCCTGGAATTACCTATGGCTGAAAGGAACCTGAGAATGAAATGAAGGGTGTGAAATCCAACTTGTTAGATAGCATAGATGCCTTGTAAAGAAAAGTTTTTTAAATTGTGATGAAAGAGTTGTTCATAGATTATGATTTGTAAACATGAAAGCTGTTGTTTGTTAATTACAAAATACATATATCTCTGATTTAGAAATACTGCAGTGATTTTTCATTTTTCATGTTAAAGGCTCTGGTCATAAATAAAAGTCTTCTTTGAGGCTAGGACTTAAATGAAATATAAAGCGAGCTGGAAAGATAGTTGATTAAAGAGTGAAGAAAAGATAATATGAGTTTTAGAGGAACTTGAAAGCCTGACTCCTAAAAATGGGAAGGTTGTATCTGTTAGGAAAGACATGAGAAGTAAAAAGTTCAAAGACCTAGGTATGTTGGAAAAAGAAAGACATATCAGTGGAATTGCTGTGTGGCCACAGGGTAATCATGTGATCATTGTGTATTACGTGTTCTAGGTAATGGCTAGGGCACACAAGCACCCAGTTGTTGGGATCAAAACTAGTGTAATATCTATAGAATAGTGGAAAGAGAACTAGCACCACAGTAAAGGGCAGGTTAAGCAAGGTTTGACAGATCGGTAGAGTTAACAGGTCACATTAGTTTCGACTTGACCGTCAAGTAAGTATACTTTGTGCCTACTATGCATGGGGGCTGCATTTCTGAAAAATATATGTGTTCAGTGAATCTGCACTTAGCAAAGTTAATAGTATATGGGGATAATAGGTATTCACTTCAATACCTCCCAAAATCCCTCTTATTCTTTCCTGCCCTAGAAATAAGGGTATAATCAATAATTAACAACACAGAAGACACTCTCCTCATTGACAAGGCCGTGCAGATGAACTGAAATGTGAGGTTACTAAGTATTATGTAGTAAGTGTTTTCAACATGCAAATAAGACCACAATAAACAAATTATGACTGTCTGGAAGCAAGATGCCTCATAGGTTCAAAGAGGGAGAGATGGTTTCATCTCAAGGCATGCATAGTTACCCTTATTGTTAGGATCAATATCTAGCCTCTAGCATTGGCAGACAACTAATCAGTTTTGAAACTTGTAAACTTTATGTCAGTCTTTTTCTTTTTTTTTGTGAAGTTAGTGAATGTCTTTTAATGTGTTATGTTAATGTCTGTGTACAGTATGCCACACTTCTCAGTGTCACTGTTTTAATCCACAGGTGACCCTGTTGTGTTTTCTGGGGATGACAGAGACTTTATAAACTATTGCAATCTTCATGATTTGGGAGATGAGAGATATCCTATGTTTAAGAGCACCAACCATAATACACACATGGAATCTCCAGAATGTACTGTAACACTAATAAATGCAGTAAAAACATCACAAGAGTGATCATCTTTTAAAGATCTGTTTGGCTGAAAGGATTAAATATTCTAATGGTCAGTATTCTGAAAATTGTTTTACATGGGTATTGGTGGTGGTACAAATTTCATAATGGTCATTCTTTTGATAACATTCAATTGGCTGTTGAAGGTGGTGGTAGGCTTACAAAACTTCTTTGTGAATTCTCAGTATGGTTGAGTGTGTAGCAAAGCCTTTCATACTTTGCTGCTCTTTATTATCAAGATATTTTCTATAGCACTTGATAAAAGAATTTCCAACAAAATGCTTGTTTGAAAATTTCAGCTGTTTGATGAATCACTTATGGTTGTTCCAGCGTATGAGGGGCAGTGGTTGATATTTTTAAGTATGATTTCAAAACTTAAAGAGAAAATTAGTTTGGTTTGTAACCTAATAATCCAGTGGTATGCTGATTATCAAAATTCTTTTGTTCTGTTTTATTGTGTGTATACGTTTACCTGTTATGGAAATTTTTAATGAGAATCGAGTATTTGTTCCATAGATGTTTGTTGTTTGGGATGTATGCCTTTCTTTTCATTCTGAAAGTAAGTACCTGTAGCTTTGCTTACCTCTTGCTTACTCTGTTTTATGCTAAGCCTAAAGCTTCATTTTGAATAAGCAGACTACAGATAATGGATAATTCTAAATCAAATATCAAAAACAGCATTAGTCTAATACAACACGAAGCAAGTGCAAGAACACTTAATTTTTGATGTGATGTTAAAGGTAGATTTCAGTCAGCAGATAGAATTGACTTTATAAAGATATACATGTAATATAATCTTTACAAAAATGGTTAATGACTGTAATCTAAACTTTCATTCAACTTTAGATAAAATGAAATGTTTTCAAATGCTAAGTGGTTCATTATTATTAACCACATAAGATAAGCCCTAAATCTTTTGCCAAGGTGACACAGGGTTGCTGTACCTAATCACACCTCAGATTCTTTTGATATTTCACAGTTGTCCTTAGCTTTATCCATTACCCAACTTTATTCTTAATGAAAGTAGCATTGTGGAACAGTATAATGGACAAGAGTCACGTGGAAAGTGCTCTCTTACATAGTTACTTGCATCAGACACGAGATACATTTTCTTTTAGAACTAAGACATGTTGATAAAGTTGTAGATCTTTAAGATCATCAGCAAGTAGTAAAAACTGTTGTATTTGTATGACATGACCAAGATTATAGATAGTGCTGAAATACTTTCTTATACATCCCAGTCATCTTTGGCTACTGATGATTTTGTTGTAGTCATCGTGCTTGTATGTATAAGTCCCATTATTATATGAATACCTCAGGGATACTTGTTATTAGGGCTTGGAAGACTTTGCAGCTTTAGAGTTAGATATTATAAAGGCACAGACTTGAAAGGATGTTAAATATGATAATATTTCATGAACAGTTATCAGGTATTGTGATGCAGTTTATACCTTTGTAAATGACACATGGAAGCATTTATCATCATGAATACATTGTGTGATATTGAAAATTCATAGAAAAATTTTTCATTACTTATTAGTAAAGATTTCCTGCATTTTTAAGTACAGTGCCCTGCTTTTCATTACATTCATTTAGAAGAATCTTCCTTGAAATTGTCTGTGCTGTAAGATAAGACTAATTGAGTACTTATACATAAACATGATTAATAATACCTTTCCAGAAACTGTGAATCTACAGGAGTGTTCACAACTGAAGGGAGACACACCAAAGCCTGCTATAAATTACATAGAAACTAGCGATTGTTAACTGCTTCTGACATCATTAGTTGGGTAATACTTTTAAAACAAAATAAGACTTTTGGTGGTGTCTGCATTTGTATTCTTCTGCACCTGTAAAATGACAGTTTAATGCCTGAATATGTATTCCCTTTGTCTATTTTGGATGTTAACTAAATACTTTTTTGGAAAGCTATTATGTTATCATTCTTTAACAGAGCATTGTAGCCTTGTTTAATATCAATGATAAGTCTTAATGCATCTTGCATTTCTCACCTTATTTACAGCTTCTCTTTCTACTTTTAACAACTTTTCTTGCTTGCATGTTCCTTTCTTATGCAGAATAGATGCCAAGGCACCCTCTTTCTTCTTAAGCAAGTGCTAGTCATTGTTTTGCTATGGATGTCTGTTTATCTTATTGCCTAAGTGTCATATAGTGTCTTAGACAATCAAGATAGAAAAGTTTAAAGAAAAACATTCTCACTAGTTTAGCCAAATGTGACTCACTCTATTATGCATGGCTGTGGATGGTGGGCCAGGCAATTCTCCTGCCTCAGTCAGACCCCATCCTTGTGTCCAGCACACAGAATGAAAGGTCATAATTCACCAAGTCTTGCTTTTCAGTCTTTATATTAGTAAATGCTTTTTCCCAAAATGCTAACTTGGTAAATCTTTCAGACTAGTAGGTACTGTGTGCAGTGCATCATGTATGCCTGAAGTCTTGACCATGTCAGGTTGTCAACTCATCTATTTAGCTGGTCTCTGATTAGCCCATTCCTTCTGTTACTACTTCAATTAATGTGTATCTTAATACACATCCTTTAGGGTGCTTGTGCTGGATTATGCACTCAAATTTTTAAAGATTTACTAAGAATCCATTTGTACGTCTATAGGCATGTTTTATGGTTCAAAGTGCATGCCATCCTCTTTTGAGCCAAAGGCTTATTCATTCTTTAACTGTTGATACATCTTTTGGATGAGGAAGACTTATCTCACTCTAGGCAAATTAATGATGACAGACATTTATTGGTAAAAAGTAGCTTTCAGAAAAGGGAAGATTATTCCTTGAATATGTTAATCTATCAGTCAACAGATATGGTGTAGCTTTCACCAACTTTTCATTCCTGTCTTGTTTGGGCACAGCAGAAGTGAAGTGATTATAAAGTGGTAGGATGAATTGGTAAGCCATGAAGCACTATGAAACAGGTTTGTTACATCTGGATGGATTGAACTTTCAATGCATCTTTTTAACCTTTTAGCTTTGTAAGTGTGTTATTGAAGATTGTTTGATGGAAACAGAAAAAAAGCTGATGACTGAAAACCAAATGATATTGAGAAATAAGTCTCTCATTCTTCAGAGTTATTTATATAACAGCAGCTATTTAGCTATACCAGCAGGTAAATGTCACCAGTAATTGAATGGAGGTTTGTGAATGGATCTGTGGTAATTGAAGATGTGGCAGTAGATTGAAAGCTGAATATTTTGTGAAGCATCATCATGTGACACTATAAATTATTTGAGAAATGGCATAACTGTTACAAAAAGATGTATCATCTTTTAACACAGTAATGAGACTCTTTTTCTTCCTAAAAGTTGACCTTGTAAAAGCATTGCAAATGTGGTAACCCACTCATTAGATCAGTTACACTTTGCTGCAACAGCACAATACTGTTCTACATGGCAAATAAGGATGATATAGCTTCCATTTATTCTGTAGATAAGCCAGGAGTGAGATCATAGTATTATGATAAAGACTGACCCAGTTAATGTAGTTGTCTTACCTTCATTTAGAGCAGACAGTTCATAACTAATGAATGCCTAACAATTTAGTAAATACTCCGAAAAAAATGTAGATTACAGAGCAATTAATTTGAACTGGAAAAAAAGTATTTTCTTTTTGCATTTTTTATGCTAGAAAAACTTGCTCACCTTTTGTATTCACTTATAGTGGCAGATTAACATGGGCATTCAGGGCATGTGCCTGGAAGTCCCACTTATTCAACCACATTTTGAAAAATGAATATCAGATGTGAGAGTGATAAGCGATGTAGAGTGTGTATCAATACATTCGGTGTTTTTTTTAATCATACCAATCACATAGTAATTTGTTGTTTTAGTTTAATTGCTCTGGTTTGTTTGAAATATTTTTTCCTTGGATTAAGAGGACTTTATGAATGTTGCAATTGCTGTTATCAGAGGTAAGAAAATCCTAAGGGACAAATTGTAAGGTAGGGAAAAGAGTTGAAGGTAAAGATTAAAAAGACTACAAAAGGGAATAGAGGGGAAGTAGAAATTAGATGGGTTGTGCACTTTGTGGAGATGATGGTAGCCCAATGGCTGTTTTTGTGTTGTATTTCCCTGCCCAGTAATCATATTGCAGGCCCAGGAAAAGTCCTCTTGCAAAATGTTTGCGCTGGGATCACCATAAACATAATCTGCACTGCTCACTTATCCGATGCAGTAACCTTGATCAGAAATTGGGCTTACCTTTTTGAATGACTTGCCACCTTTATGATTGAGGAAAAGGTCAGAATGATTATGGATTCTCGACACCTACCTCTTTCATTTTTGTTTGCTTATCATTGTGATTGAGTTTGAAAGTGTGTCAATGCAAATAAAAGTGAGGTTATTAGGTTTAACAGGGCAGAGGAACAGATTACTTGGGGTGTGAGGTTGAATGGAGAAAATTTGGAAGAAGTGAAGTATTTTAGAGACCTAGGAGTGGACATGGCAGTGAATGGAACCATAGAAGCAGAAGTGAGGTGGGTGAGGGATGAAGGAAGAAGTGAAGTATTTTAGAGACCTGGGAGTGGACGTGGCAGTGAATGGAACCATGGAAGAAGTGAGGTGGGTGAGGGGACGAAGGTTCTAAGAATATTTTGGAATGTGTAGAAAGAGAATTTGTTATCTGTGAGGGCAAAATCTCCATGAAAACTGAGAAGGTTCATGTGGTGAAACATGGTGGCATGAACCTCAATCATTCTTGTTTCCTGAGGTGAAACATGGTGGCATGAACCTCAGTGGTCTTGAAGTGAAGATGTGTAGAAAGCTAATTTGTTGAAAGCCTTAACCTAATAATGGAACTGAGAAGCAAGGAGGTGGGGGCACATGCTCTTTGAGATATAGAATTTTGTGTTTGTTTTTCTACAAACTCTTGGAAGGATCTCCAAATGAACTGTTTTTGATGGTCTTATACAATGAGTAGGGCCATTGGTCAGGTGTATAACACCTAGGTCTATAGGCATCTAGTTTTGACGTGCTCTCTGGTCTGGTTGTGTTGCAGTGTAGCTGCAAATGGCACAAAATGTTACACATTTTCTAGCTTTTTTTTAATGATTTTAGCTGTGTACTAAATTTAGATACTATACAGAGGTTTCTTTTAATGGCATAGCTGTTAAATACTGGTAGAAGAAGACAGATAGGCAGCAGGTTTATGAGTGTTGGAAAAGGAGGTTCAGCCTACTATTGTACAATGAGTTCACATGGGACTTTTGGCTTTAATGATTTTTTACTTGAAGTTTATAATAATTTCACATGGTTTGCAATAATGTTCATTTTATATTTGTTTTAATAACAAAAAACTTGGAATAGAATACTTCTGGGCTCATCTTGGGACATAGGCTTATCTTAGTATTTAAAAGGACCATTCCTTTCCCAATAATACTCTTAAACTTCAGTGTCTGATGCAGAGTGAATTTTTATCCTTAGAAAAAAATACATCTCATATGGCACAAAATAAGGTAAGTTTGAGGGTTTATCAGCAGCCTCAGTTCAGCTATTTTTCTTGCTCTCTTATTTTTCTTGCTCTCTGGTTAACTCCTGTTAAGAAAGAAACATTTTAAACTTATGAAAAGCTATTTTGCCACAAAGGAACTCATTTAAGAAGCCATTTTTCTTCCTAACCCTCCTTTCCTTCGTTACTCTCACATTTTCTTTAGTGTAATTTGGGGTTTTGCAGAAATGAAGGTAATGGGTGTTTTTGTTTCAGTGATCCACATTATAGGAGGCTATGACAAGCAGTGGTCTTGTAAGGTAATCCTGTCATTACTTGTTTTTCTTTACAAGAAGGAAGTTTTGCATCTACGGGGCATCATCTCGTAAACATTCTCTGCTGTTGTATAAGTTCTTAAATTTATGTATGTTGTTTGCACTACCCATGTCCTGATTCATACTGTTTTATTCATCCACCATTCTCATACTATAATCTTAAATTCATGTATGTTGTTTGCACTAACCATGTCCTGATTCATACTATTATATTCATCTACCATTCTCATACTATAAAAGTATTTCCTTACATCCTTATTACCAGGTTTTTATATAATTTCATGTTGTTTCCTTTGGTTGCTCTGTTGCTTCATCTCTCAAGGAACTGTTCACTGTCCTCAGTATCAATCTCTCAAGAATTTAAAGATTGTCATAAAATCACCCCCTTTTTTCTCTTCCAAGGTAGGTAAATATAAGCTTCCAGCCTTTGGCTGTTACTTAGCTCTCTTAATTCTGGTACCATCTTCATTGCCCTCCTCTGAACATTCTTTGTGCTCTTCAGGTCCAATGACCAAATCTGAGAAGCATATTTTAGCCTTATGTAGAATATGAATAGCTTGCAAAATATTTCCTTATCCACACACTTCAAAGCTATTCTGATATTTGCCAGGAGACAGATTGTCTTCTTAACTATTCTCCTAATATGGGACTCTGGCAACAGAATCCTGAAGCTTATTTCCTGCTTGACAATAATCATGTTAAGGCCATCATACACTTTATTCCATCCTCAATACTTTACATTTGCTTGGGTTGAATTTCACCTACCGTATTTCAGACCAATTATGGAGTCTGTTCAGGTCCCTTTGTAAAGGAATCCTTCTTGCCTTTAAGTTCCTTCATGACCTTTGCATCATCTTTGAACATATTTAGGTAGGATTCAATACCTTCAGGAAAATCATTGATATAGACAAAGAAGAGTAACCGTCCCAGAACCAAACCCTGTATCACTCCACTGGTCACCTCAACCTATTTCGAAAAGGCTCCTCTGACATGCGTCTGTTGTCTCCTCCCACTGACATAATCCTGTATCCATCATAGAAGTTTCCCTCTTATTCGTACTTGGAGATCCAGCTTCTTAATCAGCCTCCCATGCAGTACACTGCCAAATGCTTTCTGGCAGTCCAGATCCAGAGAGTCCATCCAGCGTTCCCTATTGTACAGAATTGTCCTTAGATAGGTGGTGGGAATACCAACAGGTTATTGTTGGGATTTTACTAATAATTTGAAATGACACCAAAGGTCTCTTTATTTTCTTTGCTCAATGGCCTCCTCAGCAGAGAGATACATCTTTGGATTATGATAGTCGTTGCTTATGTGTTAAATGAAATGAAAGTCACCCATTGGAAAATGATATTCATGTTTTCTGCACTATCAAATTCACAGATAAATCACATTATGATCCAGTGCCAACTTCACGCAACTTTGGAAGAATGATGATCTCCTTCCGCTGTTCTTTGTGGAGAAATCGAGATAAAATGGGTAAGATGTGAATATGCAATGAAATTTAGGTCTTTTTATCATACAGAAGTTTTTAAGGAGTACTTTAGATTTTCAAGAGGGAGAAACAAATACTGCACTTGGGTGGGATTTTTTGTGACAGCAGAAATGTAATTGCAAGTGAAATTTAAGGGATTTTCTGTCAGTGTTTTTACAGTATTTTTCCAAGAAAGACTGAAAAATTATTCACCACAGGTATCCCCTGTATAACAGCAACTTGCCGAGTGATATTATACACTCACAAGATTTAAGAATTTGGGTACACACCCTCATATTGCCATGTAACCTCTCATAGCTGAAATGAATTCAAAAGAAAAATATTTTTGATAATTCAAGTGTTTTTTCCTTCAATAGTGAAATATTTTAAGGTATTTTTTTTACTCACCATGCATCCCATAATCTCACAGAAAATTATTTGCGATTCAGATCTCACCCTCTGATTGTCAGCTCGCAAACAGACACATGTCAGCTAATGCTCTTTCTTGCCACAGTTTGTCTCTGCTTTTTCAGTACCCCAGATATAGCAGACAACTGTGACTCTTACTTACAATGTTGACTTTGAAAGAACAAAAACAAAATGTGGCTGAGATACTGGAGTCACATTTTGAAGAACAAACTAATGAGGAACTCATGCAGTTGGAGGCAAGGAAACTCTAAGAAAAAAAGCCAAAACATCCCCTACCCCATGCCACTTTATAGCAAAGGGGCATTATACATTTTCGACCATTTAGATGAAGTTATAGCCCTCATTAATGACAAGGATTCCACTTGTTCTCTAAATGTCTTGTGGATGTTTCACATAGCTACAGGGAACTTTATATAAAGAGAGTTATATATTACGGATAAAATTGGATGGCTTTTTTGAAAAGGTCTAGGAAAAATTCTCCACCTCTAGTTTAAGCAGATGCTGAATCAGACAATGCAGTGGATGGCCTAAACAACCTTAGTACCCTTCCCTCTCTGTCTGTTAACCTTCACTTCACCCCATTTCACTCCATTACCACCTCAAGCCCTTTTTGTTAAATCTTTATAAAATATCATATAAACTACCGTATTGTCCTGAGAATAGTAGGTTTTAGACTAAGTTGTTGCCTTTACATTTCAAACTGAAGTTTATATATATAAAAGTAATGGTCAAGAGTTTAAAACTTCCTTACAGAATGAGTTTCAACTGTTTGATGGATATCAATATCTATGTAGTTTTGATATTAACAGCTTACAATGCAAATTCTTGCTTTATTGACAGTTGTGCAGGGAAGAGAAGGATACAATGGAATTTGTTTTCATGGATAGCTAATACAATCAGGGTTGGTTTTGTTAGAGCTAGTAATTAAATTTCTTGTTTGAAATACATACTAAGTAAAACCTTAATTTACCAGAATGATTGGAGGGTTCATTATTACCTACACAACCACTTGTGCCACCACCTCTTCCGTACCGTATGCCACTAACATGACTGTCAGTGCCACTACCACTAACACCACCTCTGTAACCACCTGTGCCACCACTTCTGTCATCCCTCTTAACACCATCTTTTCCACCATTTCTACCATCTCTGCCACCACGATTGTTACTTCCTTTCCCACCACCGCTACTAGTACCTCTGCAAGTTAGGTCACCACACCTAGAGAAGCACAAAGAGCTAAGAGAGAAGATCCAGAGAAAGGTAAAAATTATACCATAATTAAGGAAACTGAGTTACAGGGAAAGGCTAGAGGTTTTAAATTTGTTCACTTTGGAAAAGAGAAGTTATGGTTGACCTGATCACAAACTTTAAGTTTTTGAAATAGTTCGATGACATGGACAGTGAACGGTTCTTTGAGAGATGTAGGGATAGAACAACCAGTGGACATAACATGAGATTAAGCAAAAACTTATAACATGTAAAGAAATACTTTTTTAGTATAAGTGATGCATGAATGGAATAGAATGATGACATGGTCAATGGAGAAGCATACATAAATTTAGGACATCATATGATCGTATAGAATGTTCAAGAGATTGTACCTCATGAGTGTAAAACTTCCTCCTCATGTAATAGAAATAGGTAATTACCTCCTCTTCCACCATCCCTACTTTAACCTGCCATATCTCCAACACCAACTCTTCCACTTTCCTTGCCAAAGCCCTTACAAATACCTGTGTCACCATCCACCCCCCTTTGCCAACATGTCACCCTTTTTCCATCTCTGCCACTCCTTTTGCCACCAGTACTAATACCATCTCTGCCACCCACTTCCACAACCCTGCCACCACCTCCACAGCCACCTGCATTATCTCCTTGCCAACATCATTACCAACACCATTACCTTCACATACACAACCACATTCTCTGCATCCTGTGCCAACTCCTATGCCATCAATAGTGCGACAAACCCAGCCTCATACTCTTCCATCATCGTTCAGTCCCTTACTACCAACATCCCAGAAACAATACCTTTACTACCATCACTACTGTCACCTCTGCCACCACCTTTACAACTATCTGAGCCACCTGTGCCACC
>JAUUDY010196189.1:0-10979 GCA_032361765.1 Panulirus inflatus
TTTTACAATAAAATCATGTGTCTGAGAGATGTGCACATTTGTAAATAATTGATACTCAATGGGAAATATAGTTGATCTATTAAACATCCGTGCTGTATGGACAGTGGCGACCTTCCCGTCTTCATATATTTCATTTTGTCCTTTAGACCTAAATAAGTTCAGAGTTTAATACGTTTAGCCACAAACCTGGAGATGTTGAAAACTGTCTGGTGAGTGGAACACGCCAAACTGAACTACTATCACATCCAAAAGTCTAAAAGTTTTCGTTAACATTGTTTTGGTGTGGTACTCAGCCATCTTGGCAATGCTTTCGAATCTGGTGGAATTTCCTCAAAGATAAACTCTGTAGAAAACACTTAAAATATCTTCATATTTTTACACTGAAGTGTAGATGATAATAAGGCACAAAAATGCTGTCAAATTCCAGGAGATTAGAAGTAAAACGTTCTTCAGTTGTGCTTGTCCTTTGATTGCATTCACTGGAAAATTAAAAAATAAAATATTCTATCGCGATATGGGGACACCATATGAATTTGATAAAATTTTCAAGCAAAAACTATAAAATCTTCACGCATTAAAATTATTTAAAGAAATGTCAACAACTAAGTTTCTTTATATAGGCTAAATCGATTACTTCAGTGGCAATGAAATCAATAATTTTTTTTAATAAAGCTAATAGATCAACAAATAAAGATAAGAATTACCAACTTATCTTTGAGAAAAAGTCTTTGTCCAGTTTTTAGAGCAAAAGTAAATAATTAACGTTAATGTTATTGCTCTCCTCACTCTTTCTTGGTCATTTGCATACGAGAGAAAGTTTACACCTGTAGTTTCATGTAAATAATGTGAGATTATACAGGAAGACATTGAAAAATGGTTGGGACAACAACTGTTCCTTGGGGTATTCAAGTTGTAGAACTTACCGGTTTCGAAGGTGATGCCTTTTGTTATTGATAATGGTTTGAAGGCCAGCTGTAAAGATGGCAAATTATTTCTTTGGCATCGTTGCCAGGGGGTTGTTAACTGTTTGTATGTGAGAACGTGTTGGAGGACGAAATTCTAATACTGTGTGGGAGGAGGAGGGGGAGGGTTAGTTGTGGAATGATGAGTTTAACCCAAGGCTGTGTAGGTGAGAGTGGGATATTTTGTTTGCCTCTTGTTGATTAGTTTTTGAAGGAGTTTGGATACTGAAGATAGTTGTGATATAGAGATGGGGGTACCTTTTCTCTTGAAATTTGAATATGAGGTAATAGATGAGAGAATTGGGTGCTTTGAAAGAATTCCAGAGTGGGTACTATGTTGGTAGGTTTCCAAATGGTTGGAATTTTGATGTAAAACTATATGAAATATAGCTTTAAGCAATTGGAATGTAACTGAGCAAATATTCTTTACATAGTAGTTTGATGTGTTGTCACTAGTTGTTACAAAGTTCCTTATGGTTTTAATTGCATTACGAGTGTTAGTGGTTATGAAAGATGTCTGAAATTGTATTCACTGATGGCTAACTTATTCTACATTGTATATTTTAGACCGGTAAGAAGTTTTGAGAAGTACAGTAGCTTACTACTGTTATAATGCTGTTTAAAAGATGTAATCTTATACATTGATAAAATAATACTTTACAGGTTACTTATAATTCGTATGATTCACTATCATGTTCCTTTGGCAATAGTGATATTCATAATCATGCTAAACATGTAATTTTGGAACTGCTCAACCCTAAAGGTCCCCTAAGGGAGGCATTTCAGTGTATATACCAATAACATTCCTTTTCTACTGAGAAATATTCCAGAGAATGTCAGCCTGATAGGAGCTCTCACACAATTTCCAGAGTAAAAACAGATATGAAAAGAATCAAGAGGAATTTAATTTAATCTGTTATAAATTACTTAGCCACACAAGAGGCATATATGATACTGTATGGGGGTCCATAGGATTAGTGAGTAATTACAGATTACAGGGAAAGACCAAATATAAAGTAGAACAATAAATTGAATGAGTCATCTTCAATATCAGAAAAAAAGAAACTATGGACTGAATGTACAGACATGTGCTGTGTCAGGTATAAAGGGCAATTAAATGTCTGATGAATATCTATGTTGGATACTAAGAGAGATTTTTTCTTCACTGTAAAAAGATTACTGATATGATCTGGGTCTTAATAAAATGTTGCTCTTTTGTAATTAATGGACCAGAGTCACTTCATTTGCAAAATGGTTGAGACTTCCTTTGATCATACTGTAAGTGATTATTTCAACAGGAAATAACTTAACAATCAATAATATCTTTATTAATAGTAATAAATTGAAAGTTAAAATTTAGTGGAAATAATCACAATGATTTTCATAATACAGTATTTCTCTGTAGAGTAAATAAAACTATTTACAAGATTCCATTAATCAAAGATGTTAATTGCTTTGTATTTCAAAATAAACTCATTGACACATTACACAATGTGCATGAGGAAATAAGTATTCTTTACAGCCTATGTACATGATGACACCATTAACCCTGAAGACAATGAACTGAAAATTCGGCAGTAGGTCACAGAGATCAAATGTTTCCCATTACATTGATAAAATCTATAATTCAGCACTCATATCTTTTAATATTCCTTATATATGAAATATACAGATACTTTATAAATTCATCATTGTATAAGAAACACAAAAGATTTTAATATTATCAAGCAAGGTACATAATCAATCATTAACTTGGAAAATTCCACGACTTTTTCATCACAGGGCATTGTATATTACACAGAATATGTTACATAAACACATAAAAAAATAATACACCATACTACATAGGATATGTTACACAAACTTGTAAAATAATACATCACAATATGTTTTCACTACATTTGTGGTTTCTAAACCACCCCATCAATCACTATACATAAATGACACCTACAAATATTGTACTTAAACATAATATCACATATTGGTGACCAATCAGGCATTATTAGAAGATATATCCTCACTAACATCCAAGATGGACTTACCTCAAGTACTGCAGCAGGATAAACATGGGGGCCTTCCTTAACATGAAATACTTTAAAAATAAAAGTAATGTTAACAAACACAGAATTTATCTCACTACAGTAGTTCCTACCAGAGGTACAGTTTAGATGCAAATCTTTACAATAAAACCACAAAAAACAAATTTAGGTTTCAAGATACTGTCAAACTGCAAATTAGAGAAAGCTGGATAGAATGCTAATCAAAACTGCCTTGAAACAAAAGTTTACTTTTATCAATGTGGGTTTTATTTTAAAGGTCTGACATCATATTATACTGGATTTCTCAAAGTATTAGATGCAAATGAACGTATGGCAGATCAACTATTCCCATCAACCATATTTTGTTGCATTCAAAAATTTACTCCAATTCTACCATTATGAGGCATCCATGTTCTTTAGTCTTCTCTTGATGTTAGTATTTGATTCTGATGCACCAAACTCCATTCTAATACATCTAACATCTATGAGTATTTTTACAGGCTAAAGCTAAAACTGGAAACTGGACTACACAATTTCAAGAATGATAAGCAGAGTCTCTAGTTGTGGAATCTGTTTCACTACTTGATAGCACATTACTTTCATTGTCTTTAGAAATTCTGGCCACTGCAAGATTTTTAACCTCAGATTCCGAACTGTCATCCTCCAAGGTTATCTGTCTTGCAGATGGTATGGAACACCTCTCCATCCGCTGTGTGTTATGGTTATTGTTTTCTATGAAGGAACTTTCTATTGCCACCTAAGGAAGGAAAAAACCATATCAAATTTAAGTATACTGGTGACTTTCAAGAATATATGAAATACACAATATTAAAAAAAGTCTGCATCTAAAACCTATTTTTTCTTTTATTTTCATATAAGAACTCAATACACGTTAAACTGACTTTGCCTTTAAAATGGGATAGTTTGGTCATAGTTCCATATAATAGCAGCAAATATGGAAAACGATATGGCAACATTCATTTCTCACAGTATTCAAATAAAACAACCATTCCTATTTCAAATGATATGGAACAGTGGCACTAACCAAGGATCTCACAAATAATCACTATAAAAAGAGGATCTACAAGAAATGGTCGCCACAAGATTAGAAATACATTCTACTGAGGACATATTACATCCTAAAATATTCATCTTGAATGGCATGTGAATAGGAGAACAGACTGATTCTGTTATCTGAGGTCATCAATACAGCCTTAAACTGATACAAATACTGAGTCATGTTGGTTTACAGGATGGCAGCCAACATCCTATGATTGTTTTTAACTTTCCTGTTTCTGTTTAAATTCCTGGTAACTTACCATACCTATTCTACAGAGGTCTTTTCTGTTGCTCGACAGGCATGGTAAATAATTTAGCTTTCCTACAATCTCTACTGGTTAGTGCACATCCAACAACCACTTAGGTGTACTTACAGTGACCCTGTGAAAAAAAGGCATGTTGTTCGATAACCTAATTGATGAGAAGGAATACTCATCATCATATGTGTCATATGTGTCTTAGTTTTCTGTAATAAAAATTATATAATTTTTAGTGAGATGAATAAAAATACCACAACTGTTCAATATGTAGCTTTAAAGTTGCCCTCAGGGGTTGCATTACAATCATATAAACTGTATATCCCTTACAAGACAATCATTCCATGTAAAGCATTTTTAAGTTATCATGAAGGAATCAAATGCCTGATGTCTCATGATATATACATAAGCTCATATTCTTTCTCTCCCCAAATAAAGCATCAAATTATGAAAATTAGTTTTAGCATTAGAATAAAGAAGCAATTACTATAGTATTGCTGCTTATATTTCTGATGAGAAGAAAATTATTTGTACATTCATTCACACAAATAATAAAGTGTTGCCTGAGTGAATATGTAAATAATATGTATGTATGTAATGCACCTAGTATGAGGTGTGAAATCATGCCAGGATGAACACAAAATGTGCTGAAGTGTATATATACATGAAATCATGCTTGAAAAATAAATATTATACAATGGCTGCTAAGCACTACCACACTAATATAAACAATAGTATACTAATTTTCTGGGGTAGATGGATAACATACATATTTTGAGATTTTTGTTTCCCCCACAGTAGGGAGTGTTATCTTGGATGAACTAGGCACTGAGGGTTAAAGAAGAGTTGTCTATCTACATATTCTACACACCTTTTCTTCCTCTGCAGGGGTGACAGCAATTCCTTGATGTGGTAAGTAACCATTGGGTGTTTGTCCATTATTCCGGTGATTCTGGGGTAATGTATAGGTGGCAGTTTCTCGATGGATGTGGAGAGATGTATCTTCATATTTTGTTGATCTTGTCTCATCAGCTGGAATGTGATTTTGTATAAAGTTATGTGCTAGTGACACATGTTTTATTCCCACACCTTTTTGCTGTTTCATTCATTCATAAGGTTAACACTAGGAACAGATGATCAATGGACCAATCCACAGCAGAGCCCCTCAAACCATTCCATTGTTCACCGTGACAGCTTCATATGCCCTGGCTCCACACACTGATAACACACTGCTTCTATATACCATATTGCTCCAATCCATTTTATCTCATGCATGCCTCTCACCCTCCTAAATGCTCAAGGCCTCTTTAATCTATCCTTATATAACCTTCTCAGTCTCCCCCTCCCTGCCTCCACTCCCAACAAACAGATAATGTTGGTCAGTTTTTCATAACAACCTTTCCATATGTCTACACCATTCAAGCACACCCTGGTCAGCTCTCTCAATCAGACTACACTTTCTAATACAACTTGTAATGTCATTCATTTCAATCTGCCTCACACCACATATTGTTATCAGGCATACAGTATCTAGTAAGCCTTACATTCCTTTGCATTCATCAAGGCCAAAGACTTGCACCCATACAACACCATCGAGACTATCATACCCTCATATGTGCGCACATATGCCTTAAAAGACACTGACCTCTCCTTCCACAAACTCCTCAATGCACCTAACCCTTTATTCCCTTATCCCACCCTATGACTAACTTCAGCTCCCAGAGTTTCATTTGATGTTAAAACCACTCCCAGGTAAGTAAAACACTCAACTTCCTCCAGGTTCTCCCAATTCAAACTCACACTAGACAATCATGTCTCACCCTTCCTGCTAATTGTGACACCATACATTTCTTCACATTAACTCTTGATTTCCTCTCTAAAACTCAGACACCAGCTTATGGTGTTTCCCTCTAGTCTGCTACAACATCCTTGTCGTTTGCAAACAGCAAGTGACAACTATCCAAGTCTCCAACATACTGCAGACCTGCCCTGGACATAAAGATCTTCACATTTACCTTCCTGACAACCCCACCTACGAAGAGATTAAACACCCAAGGTGACATCACATACCTTTGACACAAAACCATTTTTCCCAAAAGCCTTTCACCCTCTTCCTTTTCTACCCACATGTAGGCCTTATTTTCCCCTAAAAAATTCTTCACTGCATTTAGTAGCTTTCCTCCTACAACTTATATGCATTATACCTTCATGGTTACATATCAACTTATTTTCAAATTACCATTTTTAACCAATAACTGAGCGAATGTAACACAGTAGTTTTACAAAAGGTTTATGCCATCTAAAGACTCAGCTCAAAACTGATGCCCTGGGAAGTCTACATGTTGCTCACCAGCTGGTAATGTTGACTTATATGGTGCTCATTTCTGTCATTTTTCTTTAATTCTTAAATTTCAGTTTAACTATTTTCCAAGGCCATGATGTATTTTGAAAATCTCCCCTGGCTATTTCAAATTTCTATATCTATAGCTTATGCTACTGAGGAATGGCCTTGGCATTTCTGTGCTATACATTTAAAATATGTAGTTATTCTAGTTTCTATTTCAAAGAAGGTGTGCTAAAACAGTCTGGACATATGGAGAGGATGAGTGAGAAGAGGATGAAAAAAAGACTATATAAGCCAAGGTTCGAGAACATGGAAAAGTGGGAAACAAAGGATGGAATGGAAGGCTGGAGTGAAATTTGCTCTGAGTAACTGAGGCCTGAACATGTAGGAGAATGTGAGGTATGCATGGTACGAAGTGAACTAGGGAGATGTTGTATACAAGGGGCAACATATTGTCAATGTACTGAACTAGGGCATATGAAGCAAAGCAGTCAAGAGAAGCCATGGAAAGGTCTGTGGGGATATGGATTACAATCTATAGTTTCAGTGCATCATACATGACAGCTAGAGAGAGGTTGTCAACAAATGAGGTCATTCTTCATCTGTTCCAGGCACAACCATGCTATACATGGAACGACGAATAAGTGTGGAAAAAATATATATTTTTAACACCTTGGAAACTTATTGATTGTGTGTTTGTCAACTCTCATTATTTCTGACAAAACTGGTCAATAGATAATAAACACCCTATGAAATCCCCTATAACACACCTGACACCAAATTATTCATTCAAGTAAATTAAATAATCTCTAACATTTAAAAAGAGTCTCAGTACAAGCATGAACCTTAACACTAAATAACATGCACAAATACTAAAGATGTTTTATTATGAATAACAAAAACTTTAAGGTAATTGTAATTCATTCAAACCTAAATAAAACCCAAGTATGAATGATAATAAGAGTCTAGGTCTATATAAATATTACCTTATGTGTTTCCTTTTCCTTTAGCATGCATGAAAATGAAAAAATTTTGCTTAGCCATTAGAGTACAAACTTTATATTCATGTGTATTTCTCACCCATGATAATGCAAATATATGTTTGAAACTTGCAATATACCATATTGTCAGTGATATATCTGAGTAATTTTCTTACCAAGAGAAGCAGAGAAATATGTATATATATGTGTGTATGAGAGGATGGGCCATTCTTCATCTGTTTCCTAGGGCTACTTCGCTGATGTGGGAAACAGCAATTATATAAAATGATTATAATAAAACAATCATTCATTATTCCATCTATTTCCCCAGCTTTTCCATTCTTTTAGAGCATTATTACTCTTCTCACTTTCTTCCTTGTACTGCTTACCTCGCCTTAAATCTACTTCTGTCTCCTATAACCTCTAATCCTATTGTACCAAGAGTGATATCTATCTCATCATTTCCAATCAGTTTGTAACAATACTCTTTACAACTCTTAACTACATCATCCTTTGTTACTATCATTTTCATAGACTTGTCTAATACACTTAGCTCCTTAAACATACCTCTCCAAATCACCTCTTTCCAAAAAGCTTGTGCTTCTCCTTTATAGTTTTATTCCTTTATCTCTCAAGATCCTCATTTGTTTTACTTTCATTCATGTAAACCATCTTTCTATCTCATCTCATCAGAACCACTTTCGTATCAGCATGAGTCTGTACACTAATATGTTGAATCAACGTTTTTTTGTGTCAAGTCTTCTCCATTATTACATTTGGGATACAGTATATGATATGGCCATGTCAAATACATTAAAAAAATACCAAATCTGAGTAAACTGATAACTAATGCCTAACTAAAGAGAGAAAAACTTTCCATAAGTCTATGTTGGTACAAGAGTGATGAATAACATAAAATTGACTAACCTTCAGAGTGTTTATTTCTGCAAGTGTATATAGTTGCAGAAACAATCACAATGAGTAGTAAAAGTCCGAGTACAGCTCCAAGAATAATATACAGATGAATACTGGACAGACTTAAGCCATCATTCTTCACGATGGGCACTACATCACTAGCTAACATGGGCATTTCTGATGTGACTACAGTAGTTCCTACAGAAAACGAAAGAAAAGAAACAATAATATAATCTCTGAAATAACAAAACCTGAAATTTATCAAAAACATGTAATTCATAGCAATGAAGCATACATATTATCAATGAAATAAGAATGAGTGAAACTTTTGTTTGGAAAAGATCAAAAGTATGTGGCATAAATTCAAATACCAAAAGGAAACGTTCTTCAAGTTATGATCACGGTTAAGTCCTAGGTTAGACCATTTTCTAAGTAACATTAAATATAAATATAGCCAAGTGTCTTATACAACTTAACTCGTGAGAAGCTGAGAAACAACTTTTAAGATCTAGTGGCCAAAGGTTGATTTATGAGGCAGAATATGTTAAAGAGTAAACTTTTATATAAATGGCATAACTTAGACAAAATCCACACAAGAATCATGGCACTTCTTTCATTCAGTTGTTTAGATACTAGGAAACAAGTGAAAAAAAGATTCATAAGTATCCAAATTAGAATTTTCATGTTGTGACCATGGATAATTTGACTCCTAACAATGGACATTGGAAAGATGACAACATCAGTCAAAGCAATATCTAAGTGTCTCCTATGCTACACAATTAACACAAAAACTATTTCAAACATTTCAAAGTAAATGACACAAGCAAAATTTTCCCTTAAGTATCAGTTGATTTAAATATTTTCTACAGACAGAGCTGTGATCACAAAAGAAATTATTACAGTAATGCTCTGAGCAGATAGCTCTTCGCAATACAGGATTGTAGTGCAACCCAGAAGCTGCAAGAGCCCCATACAAGGGGTTCTAAAGTCACATAATAACGCCATCTTAAGGTAGAAATCTAAGTAACAGCATTCATTAACTGGAAAACTCAACAAGGTGGAGTCTAGTATTAATTGATTTGGATAATCAGGTGTACATTACAGACTGACTGATACATTGACAGAGGGATAACTAGACAGACAGGAAAGTTTTTGGAATGGTCAAGAAATTGTGCCAAATGCATGTCCCTGATTCACATTAACTGTCTTACACAGTTTACATACCACCTTATTGCTATTATAATGAATCTCACTTAAGAAATCAAAAGAACAAATCACTCACCAGCTACGTTCTTTTTAAATATCGCTGAAAAATCAGAAGCACCTGCAATGTTGAAGCATTGTATCTTGAAGTCATAGGACACATTGGCCTTTAGGTGAGATATCACAAAACTTTTCTTGTTAGGTCCCAACACTGTCACCTGAAAAGAAGTTGGTCATCTACTAGTTACTGAAATCAAAACACTAAAAAGCAAATAACTGCAACTAGGATTCATGTATCTTAAAGGAGTTACTGGCATAACTTATCTTACCCTCTTTTTGATTTCAGAGGTTCATCTTTACCTCAGAGCTCGATCTAGGTTTAGCTAAATTTTTTGGTTCCTTTGATCAGTCTGGTTGTTTGAGAACAAACTCTAAAAGCTTACAACCCCAGGCAGCTTGGTTAATCAAGCATACTTAGTAAGTATTTGCCCATCAAGTTTTTGAACATTTCAAATGAGTGGACCTTTATGCTCCTAATACATGCAAGCAATAAGCTGAATCATTTTCAGCCTAAAATCTTTAAAAGATTTATCTAAGTACACTTATGGCACCTTTAAATTTATGAGATTCTATTTTCTAAAGCCTTCACATCATTCATACTAAAAAGAAACAACTTTTAGGAACACATCAGGACCCTGACTTCCAGGATTTTCCATATGTATGTTTGGGTATGTATGAAGGTACAGACGTCATAGTAATGCTGACTCGATGTTAGGCTTGGTAAGTGAATGCAAAAGAAAGGAAGAAAGAGAATAAGTTAGAAATGAGGGCAATACAGTATGTGGTGTGAGGTGGACTGATCCGGTATGGGATGATGGTAAGAGAGAGGTGTGATGTAGACTGATTAGGCAAAGGATAATGGTATAACAGACAGTTGTGTAGCAAATGCAGTCTGACTGACAGAGCTGATGAAGGTGTGCTGAAACGTTTGGACATATGGAGAGGAGTGGTGAAAAAAGGCTAAAAGAATCAGTATGTCTGAAATGGGAGAGAGGCAGAATGAGAAGGAGATAGTAGGAGGGAGTGAAGTATAGTTTAGGTTGTCAGGGCCTGGACATTCAAGAGGGTGAGACATGATCATAGGGTTGAGATAAACTGGATTGATGTGGTATCTTGGGTTGTAATGTGCAATTTACTGGCTGAAACAGAGCATGCAAAGC
>JAUUDY010196301.1:0-12892 GCA_032361765.1 Panulirus inflatus
CTGGATCAGAATTAGTCGCATGTTTATGAAGAGTATTTCATTCTTGTTTTATTTTGTCTGCATTTTACAAAAGATGAAGAGCAAAGTTTCATACTGTTTTATTATGCATGCTTATAATAGTATTGCATCTGGTTCAATTTTTCTATCAGTGTAAGCTTGCAGCATGACAAAATTTTGATGTGACTTTTTGAATTACTAATTTTTCATTTTGAATGAGCAATACCATGATCTTGCATACTTTCTGTCAAATAATGGCACTTTACTTAAAACACTAGATTAGCCATTAATGACACATCAAACAGTGTTATGCTATGGGTGCACACCTTAGAAACATATGATATTGCTGGCTAAAGCATATAATTTGGGGATTTAAGTGCTTCTAGATTCTGAAGTGTAATATGAGTCACTAATGAATCCAGAGTTAAGAAGATTCAAGGTCTGTAGTGTGGTTTTGATAACTGCAAATTATGAGTGGTGGTAAATACTGTAAGGGTATGTTTGTTGTTACCATGGTAGTAGAAATGAGGATATTTCTACTGTGGATATCACAGGGTGTTTTCCATAGTAGTGTTTAGGTTTTTTCTGGCAAAATATACTCCGTATCAAGCACTGTATTTACGTACTGTATGAAGAATGAGACATAATGATCTCAGCTCATGCAATTGTATCATCGTGTTTTAGCAGTGTTTATGCAAATATATTTCTGTCTGTATTGTATAAGCATGGTTAACATTTAGTTTCAAAAGAAGGAGGGCTGAAATCCATGTTGTAATCATCCTGTATATCATTGGAAATGTTGCCATAACATTCTTCTCACATACACATTAATGGATTGTAATTCAGTTCAGTATGAAACTTCATTTTCTTATCCTGCTACCATTGGTGCTTCTATTTCTTGATTTAATCAGGAATTCTGTATTTATATACTTTTTTCTTTTGATATTATTCTCATGGAGTATAATGCTACTTGCGATAATAGTTAATTTTGTTTTTATAAAACAGAAGTTATCATATTGATTAGAACTTCATACTGTACTTTATTATTATAACTAAAATACTAACATCATCTTGTCAACATAAAATCTTAGAAATCGTTGGAGTACAAACTAGTGGTTGAACTGTAAATCTTAATTTTTTAAAGGCTAAGATTGTTTGTTTAAGACGGACAAAAATTTTTGTATTACAATTGGAGAAAATTTTATTACAGAATTATTTATTCAAAATTGATTGTGGCTATGATGATGAACAAGATGTTTAAAATGTGGGACTTTGGTGTGAAATGCACATAATAGAGTCTTAAAAGTATTGCCATAAGATGCAAAAGAATGCACATAAATTTGTTCCTGAATTAGCAAATCCTCATTCATAGTTTTCCTCATGGCTATATGACCACACTTTATCAAAGGATGATGCACAAAGAAGATATCTTTATATGGTATCGAGTCCTAAGTTCCACCAATTTGGAATCATATCATCTCTAAAGTAACAGAAATTATTTAACATGAGCTGTGGTTATGGCAGTTTTAGTAATTCGAAAATCCACACTGTTTCATGCTAAGGAAGCACATGCCTTGAATGCCTGTACAGTGCAAGAAGATGAAATGGATGAAAAAATGAATCTTGAAACAGGGGAGTGGATTAAATGAGAAATGAGGAATTCAGAGGGAGATGAAATATTTTTAAGGGAATGGTTATCAGATGAGGTATTTAAGCTGTGTAGACATATAGAGACAGAGAATGAAGAAAGAATGACTAAATGAGTTTAACTGAGTGCAATGAGTGGAAATAGATACAAAAGGTAGACTGAAGATGATATGTATATACAAAGACAGAGGGTAGGTGTGTGAAAGGACGTATTTGGTGCAGGAATCAGCAGATATGTCTCAAGATAATCAATTATGGAGTGGGGGTTCAGCAAAATCCACCTGCATTCTTGTAGATCATTGCATGTATGATACAGACAGTTATATATAAAGCACGCACTACCTGCATACCAACTGGTTTAAAATTCCTGACACTTTCAAATACTTGGGTGAGTTCCATCCAATTCGAATCATTCTGAAGTCTTAACAGGTTGTTAATTATTGGTTAAAAAGTTAGTTTGCTTTTGATTGAATGTGCATGAATACAAATTCAACACCTGAAATATCAGTACTTACTGTACTTTAAACTTTGTCATTCTGTTGACCAGGAACAATAATAAATGTCAATAGTTTAATTTGTTATGCTAAAATAATAGTTCCTTCTTTCTTTGTTTTCTGCCACTACCTCGCTAACATGAGAAGTGGCGATCAAATATAATAAGAAAAAAATATTGATAATGAAGTATTATACATTTTCATAGTGTTTTCATGCAAGCAGAAGTGTAATGTATAACTATTTCTGTCAGACTGATTAGTGACACCATTTATTCACTTAGCATAAAGCTTTTCCTTTATGCTAAGTTTTTTAATGCACTATAAATCTTCATACATTTATGAAATCAATATTACCCAAATGGATGAAAGATCTCTTTTTAGTTCGGCAATTCTCAATGTAAATATCAGGAAAAGAATAAAAATTCAATTCTGTTTCAAATTCCATGTACAACAAATAATTATGAATAGCTATAATGATTTAAAAATTCAAAGAGTATAATCTATATTTACTTACAGTGCTCCCTGCTCCAGGGAGGCCCTTCTATCTTCAATGGGGCTCTCAGAGTGCTCAGGAAGCCAGCCACATCCATTGGGCAGGGCCATAGGTCATGAAGAATAATGATGTTTTGTGTGTGTGTCTAGGAAGGGAGAATAAAGGGCAACTGAGCAGTAAGTTGTCATCACTTCAATGTAGGCATGAAGGTCTCAAGATGTGTTGAAACTGTGTTTGTGGCATTGTAGGTATGGGATGCAGCTAGAGCATAGATGGAAAAGTGCTACTCTTCTACATCTGGAGAGTATGGTTTCAGATGAGTACATGTCTGGAGGGGTGGTTTTACGACTAGCGTTTGGAGGGCAGTTGTTTAGTGACCGTTGGGCCATATCAGTCATATCATTGCATGTGTGTTCTGTCAGTGTTATGCTTTAGGGGACTTGTGAGCACTGGCTACTAAAGTGTGAGATAAAATTAAGCTTTTTGTTTCTGTTTGTGGGTTAGTGGTTAGTTTTGGGGTGGTTTGGATGTTGCAAATAAATGAGTGCTGAGCATTTTTAGTTGGGATTGTATTGAGAGTATGGGATGCTGAAGTGTGAGACAAGAGTGAGCTTTTTATATCTGTTTGGAGGTTAGTGGTTTGGATGTAAGGGGTCTAGTGTTGTTGCAAAGAAATGAGTGCTAAGCAAGTTTAGGTGGGATTGTATCAGGAGCAACTTTGTTTCACTGTGTAGGTAATGAGTGCTTGTGGTAGCTAAGCAACAAATGATTATTCACAGTGCTCTACTGCATGTGGTTTGCAGCTTTTGTGTTGATGTTTTTGGAGTGTGGAGTGAATGTCAGGCATATGCTGTACATGATGTCGAGTAATAATTGGTGTTCTGTTGAGTGGGCCTAATGTAATCAGAGTTTTATTCAAGATTATAAAAGATTCATCCTTCTTTTTATATGTGCATTCTCATGAATATATATCATATTATGTTTTGCATTATGAAACCAAGATTGGTCATGCAGGAACCCCTCTTAAAATTTCTGAAAACACTTGAAGAAAGCAATGGTAGATTATGCTGACAATGGTCCTCAAGGCTTTTGTAAGCAATATAAATGTTTTAATAGTCAGAATGCCTGAAATACTGGCAGTTTATCTTGAATATTCTTTTCATATTAATTACACTTGCAAATCTCAGTAATCATAACTTCCAAATTATTTTGCCTGCAGAAAGTATTGTAATTTAATGATATTTATTCAGTCACCCAATAAATGTTCCATTTGTCACTGAAATTTGCCTCAAAACATTGTAGTTCTTGGCTATTACAGTATGAGCATGAATACTTTTAACAGTTTATACTGTTGACTTTCTAAAATACATATGATTTCTCTCATATGTTTTTATTAACAAATTAAGTAATAAAAAGTTAGTTGTAAAAGGTGCATATTTTCATGAATAAGAGCTTTCTTACTGCAGTGGAAAACACTAATATAAGGCAGAATTCAGTGAATGGGTGAAAGAATTTGCTATAGCCAGCAGTGTCATGCCATAAGATACATTAATAGTGCATGATAGGATGTGTTAAGCATGGGTGCATGTGCATGATTACAGACCTCCAGGAAAGATAAGAATCACCCTCCAAAGGATCCAGTGGCCCAGGAACCTGAGAATGTAAGGAGTAGGCAGAGCTCGGGGAAGGATCAGATTGCACGTGTAGCAAGAAAGTCCCGGTGTCCCACTCCACCAGAAGATTATGAAGGGAATCATAAAGCTACTGATTTCTGTGATGTTCCAAGTATAAATACAGCATTAGATGCAAGCAGTACAGTATCTTCTTTCAGTGGGCTGAGTCTGTCTTACAGACCACAATCAAATAGTTTAAATTTGACTGAAGTAACAAATACACCTAACACATCAACATTCACAGACAGTAGTTTTGACATGATCAAAGCACCTCCAGTTCCTAGACGACCAAACACTGGTCTTTATATAAACTTAATTCATAGGCAAGATACTGAAGTACTTATGACTGATGGATGTAACTTAACTGATGCCCCAGATATACCAAGCAGACCACTTAAAACTTGTGAACCTGGCTTAATTGATGTAAGCCAAATGTCTAACAAAGGCCATGTGACAAAGGAAATGGATATACTTGATGTCCCCTCCTTACCAAGGAGAGTTCCTGTGCTCAGAGGACTTGACACAGAACTTCCACACACTTACCCCAATAGTCCCTATTTGGACAAGAGACCAAATGCTTGTGGTGAGCCACCCATGACTAAAAGACCATTTCTGAACACGGAACATGATTCTAGTAAGCCACCAGTGCCTAAAAGACCATTCTGGACCTCCAGTTCTGACACCATTGGTGGGCACACTAACAAACCCATCTTACCCATAAGAGTACCTGCTAAATGTCAGGGGTTAAAAAAGAGACACTCCTGGGAAGTAATGTCAAATGTGAAAGTAAAGCATAAACTGGAACCAAGTTTATCTCTGCAACAGAGTACTATAAGCCTGTGTAATTCCTCTCCTGCTGTAAAAGATTCCATTGGCAAACTCAGTGATGCAAAGTATCAACTTCAACAATGTAAATCTTTTGGTGGAGAGAACATGTGGGTGCACACTACTACCTGTGATGATTCAAGGCCTCCAGTGGTTCCATCACCTCACAACCTTCATAAGAATAAAAGTAATCAAAATTCTACAATTCCAAGACTAACTTCTCCATCTCTTTTGGATCAAGACAAATGTAAGAGTATGCAAGGCCCATACAACAAAAGTTCCACACGAGACTATTCTCTCTTAACTGAATTTGAAGGCTTCAATGACATGTACTTAATTGCTGGGACAAAAGAAATATTCCTCAAGGAAAAGGCAGATGAGAAAAGGGCTCCTTTTGGACCAGGATGTAAATGTGCCAGTGACCAGGGATGCACATCACTGACTGAGATATGTAAAAAGAATGAGAAAGATATTGAGGTGGTAACTTCCAAGAGATGGTTAAAGCCTGGTACAAGAAATCTCATGACTGATTCCTTGGATGAAAATACTGATGAAGGACAAATTTTGTGTGGATTCAACTCAGATTACGTGATGGAGTTCCCTGATGGTCCTCCACCTCAACTACCAGAAAGAAAGGATAGTTCGAGCCTTTGCTCTGACCAGGAGATGAAAACTGTATCCTCATGCTGTGATTCAATTGCTGCTAATTCATTACTGTCTTCAGAAAATCAGTTATACAATGATTATCATGGTGCCAGGCCTAAGCATTCCAGTATCAAGCCCACTGTGGCTCCTCGTAGCATTTACATAGATTCTTCTCTGAAACTCATGAGAGATTCTCAGACTTTCAGAGAAGCTAAGCTTGAGAGGTTACAGAACCAGGATATGATTGCTGACAGGGTACAGGTGAAAGATATATCTTCTTACACATTACAGAGCCAGTGTGTGCCTACTGACAAACCACAGAATGAAGAAATATTTTCTGACTGGTTACAGAATAATGATGCAGCCACTGGTAGGTCACAGAATGACGCAATAAGTAAAGCAGTGTCTGATGACAAGCTGCACGGAACAAATATATCTTCTAATAGGTCACAGCTCCCAGATTTATCTGCCAGCAGATTCCATAGCATGTCTGATGACAGGTCAGAGAATCATTGTATGTCTGCTGACAGTTCATACAACCCAAGTGAATTTGAGTCTGTTGACTGGCCAGAGAACCAGGGTATGCATGAAGAGAAGACAGAGAACCCTCATACGTCTGATGAGAGGCATGAAAACCATGATTCCTCTACTGTTTGCAGTGACAACAGGAAAACATCACCAGAATCACCTGATCAGGTAAAGTCTGTACATTATTGTTTGTGTAGTTGCCAAACGTGACAGAGAAAGGATGACAATCACAGAGATGTCAAATGGCATGGATGGAATGGCTGCTGGTGGACTAAGAGTACAACCAGAGGTTCTACATCTGCCATCCTTTGGTTTCCCTTGTCAAGGTTACCTCAGTAAGTTACCTGAACTTTGTAAAGCAAGGCTCATGACGTTTTATCTATCTTTCATCCTTCAACACACCCTATTCCTCTTTTTCCCTCTACATCATAGTAAAAGGACCTCTTGATGTACACAACAGTTACATTATTAAAAATGGTAGTGTAAAACATATAATGTAAGTAATGGTGATTAGGAGTTTTCATTATCAATAAAACAGTACTGAGTGTTATACTTGTGAAAAACTACAGTAGACAAGTATCCAGAAGTATAAAATACTACAATATACATTTGCTCCATTCTCTCCATTATTGAACTTTGGGAATATGAGGTCAGGGGCGTATCTAGGGGAAATAGTGCCTATGGCAAGCACAGAAATTGCACCCCTGGCTTGATTACAAATGTACATACAGTGGATGTAAATAAAAATATATACAGTGTAATTATAAACTGTTGAAGAGTTAGGCCAAACTTAGATTTATATAAACTCTTAAAGACTTAAAGTTAAAGTCTTATTTGATCAAAATTGTAACGTAGAAGTGATAATGCAACTGATAGTAACAAAATATTACTATAGTTGAAAAGTAGGTGAGTTTCTTTTTATCTCAAAAACCAAACTGTTAAAAATGTCAATTGGGTATCATATGTCAAAAAACAAACCTGTTGAGTGGCACCCCCCTTCGAGTAGCGCCCAGGGCACCTGCCCTACCTTAGATACTCCACTGTAACTATTACCTTCAATTTTTGGTATTTTTCTCAGAAGGTAAGATTTCCTTTAAAAACTCATTATAAGAAGCATTTTTCATGCTGACTACAAATCTGGTGTTAAAATAACGTTTAGTCCTCTTTATAACATCTAATTAAGCTGTTAAATGAAGTCAATCTTAAAATATTTCTGCTCCATTGCATTGTATTTAATGAGTATGTATCAGTAAATGAGAGTGTTATGATATATTTTCCATGATTTTTTCAAGTATAGAAGTGATTGAATATCTTATCTTTCAGTTTTGAAACAAAAAGTATTTTGAGCTAAAAAATACCCCTAACTATTCAGGGGCGTATCTAGGGGAAATAGCGCCTATGGCAAGCACTGAAATTGCACCCCTGGCTTGATTAAAAATGTACATACAGTGGATGTATATGAAAATATATACAGTGTAATTATAAACTGTTAAAGAGTTAGGCCAAACTTGAATTTATATAAACTCTTAAAGACTTAAAGTAAAAGACTTATTTGATCAAAATTGTAACATAGAAGCAGTAATACAACTGATAGTAGCAAAATATTACTATAGTTGAAAAGTAAGCGAGTTTCTTTTTCATCTCAAAATCAAACTGTTAAAAATGTCAATTGGGTAGCATATGTCAAAAAAACAAACCAGTCGAATGGCACCCCTCTTCAAGTGTTGCTCAGGGCACCTACCCCACCTGCCATACCCTAGAAAAGCCACTGTATGAGGTCTTAGATGCACTGACTGATGTTTCATTATTGGAACCCCTTGATCTCTGCATTATCATGAATTGTCTATAAAGTAGATTCACTACGTTCAAAGGCAAACTTAATGTCAGTTGTTCATTCAACTCTTTCAAAACATTTGAGCACATTCATTTTAATGTTGGTGGTGATGGCCTCATGCTTCTTAGCACCAGGAGGACTTTAGAGATGTTTTGGAGGTATAATACCTGGGACAAAATGGGTGCAATATACAGTATAGTACAGCATAAAATAATGCAGCACCCCATGACTATAGACTGTATCCACGCTATGTGTATGCATGCTTTCTGCACGACATTAGCAGTGCCAGCCCAATGATGACTATGTTATTCCAAACTTAAGCCTGTGTAAATAAAAAAAATTTAATGGATCAAATGTGTAATAATCAAAATGGTGTAAATCAGATACATATAAATTGAGAGGTCCCTGTGATGTATCTCACCTGCATAAAATGCTAACCATTATCCTCCCTACACCATGCACAGCTTTTATCTGCTGTACTATACCATGTCTCTCCTTCCTGATGTAACTCACCGTCTCTCCTTTCTGATGAACATCACTGCATCCCCACAGTACCAGGTACCCTTCTCTTCGCTTGGTGTCACCACAATACCTGTTACCCTTCCCTTCACCTAGTGTTCCCACAGTAACAGATACCTTTCCCTTCACCTAATGTCCCCCATTTCCAAAGCTTTCACTTCACCTAGCATCCCCACAGTACTAGGGAAACCTCCTATCATTTGGAGTCCCTCAGTACTATAGCTCCTTTCCTTCACTGTATGTTCTCCTTTAACAGGTATTAAAAAGAACATTCTCTACTGCTTGTAGAAAGTTCCAACCTTGGTTATGTAGGCATTCTTCTATCCCAAGATATAATATACATCTTCCACTTTTAGAAACTGCCCTACTCAGGAAACCTCTTTGTTTTTATGAGATATTGCTTTTGACTTTTCATCTCCCCATTATATATTCCCTTCATGTATGGACATTTTCTTTACCTTTATCAGACATTTCCTTTCTCTTGATAACTTTGATACACTTTTCTTTATTCTATCATATATTTTGTACCCATAAATACTTCTCACTAACAGGAAAGACCACCCTACCTTTCATGGGTACTTCCCAACTTCTTTTGCACAATTACTTACTTGCTTTTAGGCACTTTCTTGTTTACGGAAACTTTATCTTCTGTAGTTCGTACTGCATATGTCTTATAAATATATTTCTGATTCTTGGTGAAATTTTGTCTCATGCTGACACTTTTCCTACATTTTGCAGAAAATTGTTGCCTTTCTCTGATCTTGTAGATACTTTTCCACTTATAGATAGTATTCCATCTTTTAGGTACTTTTCCTACCTCTCACGGACAACTCTTTGTCTTAGATGCTTTATTCCCCATTACAGACACTTTTCCACCTCTTATTAAAATGCCTCTCTTACTGACAGTTTTCTGCTTCTTGTAAAAACGAGTTTTGTCTTTAAGATATTTTCCTATCTCTTACAGACACTTATGCCTCTTTCTTGTGGGTGCTTTCTTGCCTCGTGAGGACAATATCTTTTGCCTCTTGTAGAAAGCTTTGTCTCTTAAAGACAATTTTCACCCTCTCATAAATAAGTTCCTGGATCTTGGATACACTTCTGCCCCTATGTTAAAACTTCTATTACAGACAATTCTTTGACCTGTGGAGAGGTTTGCTAAAAGTTTCCAGCCTCTTGTAAAGACTTCTGCCTTTCGTAAATAGTTAGCTGTCTTACAGATACTCTTGCACATGCATAAACACTTTTTTACATCTTGTAGACATTTTCCTTCAAGTAAAAATTTTGTCAAGTAGACTTTTCTGCATCTTGTAGATAATCAACTATCTTGGAAACACTTTCCTGCCTCTTGTACACAATTACCTGTCTTGCAGCCAATTTTCAGCCTCTTACAGACATTTGTGCTTCTTAGCAATATTTTCCTTCATGAAAAGTTTCTTGAATTTTATACTTTCATGCCTATTGTATACTTTTTCCTGTCTCCTATACTCCAATCCTTCATCTACATAACAGTATGTTATGTTCCTTCACTTTTCTCTTTCCCTGTCTCACTTACCCTCTCCATATATCATGTTATCTGTTCATTGTTATAGCAATTCTTCTCTTTCCATCACTTTTTTTCTTTCTTTTCTAAATCTTTATTGTGTAAACTCATATGGAACTAAAGTATATAAACTCATGTCCAGTAAAGTTAGGATGAATTAAAATTCATAAATTTTGTTAAACAAATCTAATGAACTTAGAATAAACTAAACTTTATAATTTTCTTAACTTTTATCTTGTGAACTTAATGTGAGCTAAACTATAAATTTTCTTGAAATTATGTATTGTGAACAGTATGAACTAAGCCTTACAAACTTTTTTGTACTAAATTTGTATGATAACTCTTGAGTTGTTCACTTTGCTTGTGTGCACTTTGACTCTGCACTGTGTAGTTTGTTTTGTGTAAGTTTTGGTTTATCTGTGTGTTCACTAACTTCTATACTGTGGACTTATGGGAATCACCTCTTGACACATAAACTCTGTAAGAAACACTCATAAGCTTTACTCAGCAGTGACTCATAAGTCTGTTTGCATGGAATGAAGTGCCATAAGCTATATATGCATGAAACTATGTGCAAAAGCTTTTTCAACAACAAAACCAGTATCATAGCTTTTTGTGCATTTTACCCATATTCCTCAAGCTTTGTTTGCATGAAAATCTGCACTAAAATCTTGACATAAACTAAGCTTTATGCTGTAAAATTGTGAATGCTGCAGCACTTTCCTTAAGCTTTTATCTTCAGAAAACCACCTTCCAAAAACTTAGTATGCATTAAACAATATGTCAAAAGTTTAGTATGCATTCTTCAGCCATGTTACTTTCAACCACATACAGAATGATTTCCACTCCCAAAGCTTTATAAATCTAATTATTGATTCTTTTCAAGGTTGTTCTGAAGTACTTCAATTGTCCAAGAGAATATAGTGTGTTATATTCTTAATTCTGGGGACTTCATAAGCCTATTGACACAGTAGTTTACCAGAAGATGGGGACATGAAAGGGGTTCCTCCTAAGCTGTATTACATCTGCCTCTAGAGAGTAAAGGGGTGTGACAGGATGGGTACCAAGAGAAGGGGGTCATCCTCGTATCTTGTGTTCTGTTAGGAAAGTGAAATCAGAATAACATCTCAAATGTGGCCAATAGTGACTTCATAAGGGGCAAAAGCAATGATATCCTTTTGAGGTGAGGAGATGAGAGAATGATAAAGGTGAAACTTAATCTAATGATACTGAATTAGAGTATGAGGAAATATAACACACCAAACAAAGGAAAAGGTGTAAAAAATGCATTCATACTTTTTTCACACATTACAATATAATGTGTGGAGGGAGGGCGTGAGGGTAGCTAACCGTGGAACTGGGTGTGCACAAAGAGATAACAGTTCCGGAAGGGAAGAAGACGAGGGAAAGGAGTTAGTGCAGCAGCAGCAGTAGTTTGATGTGTGGGAGGAAGTCATGCCAGGGATTCATAGGAGATAAAGGAACCACAGTATGTGCTGGGCAGCAGTGTTTCAAAGGAAATGTGATTGTGTGTAATTTATAGCTTCTACTACTGATGAAGATAATATAGGTGTACTAACCTACATATTTACAGTAAATACGTAGGAGGATGATTGGTAGCATTAAGTAGTAGTTGTCTGGGCAGGTTTTATGAGGAATCACGTAAGGAATTACCAAAAAAAATCATGCTTCCAGTGCAGTGTCAAGTAAGCAATGATGGGCCAGTGAGGGGGGAATAAACACCAGGGTGTGAACACCCAAGGATGAGAAGGAGGGTGCAAGTTTTGATGAAAATGGAATCAAGTGTGGTGACAGAAAAGTAAGTTTGGGAACATTGGAGACATTGTTGCAGGTGAAGCAGAAGGCTGAAAAGGTGAACATGAGAACAAACAAGGAGTCTATGGATGGAAAACAAATCACGAATCAGTTTTGGGAAGATTCCCAAGTGGGTTGATGAGGGTAAAGGAGTTGCATGATATGTGGATACATGTGCAGAACCTTCACTTCTTCACCATGAAGAGGTTATGCATAATCACCACTGAAGAGAGGAAATAAGAAACAGTAAGAGCTACTGGAAGGTAATCCTTATCATTCTTGATTGATGGACACTAAGTGTGAGCAAGATCATGATACAGTTGGATTTGGACCTCCTGATGAAGGGGGTGATGGGCTGAGTCTTGGATCTTCAACTGAGTGAATCCTGATATACTGGCCTGGTAATGAATTAGGGAAAAGGGTTATGCAGAGACTGAATAGCAAAAATAAAACCAAACCATAAGTGTGTTGGGTTGACATAAGAATAGGGGAGTGAATGAGGAAGGCTCGATGAGTGAGGACTCTTGAGAGGCTGTGGATGATGAGGATGGTGGGAAGAAATACTGCTCAAGCCAACTTGGCACAGAGGGAAAGATCCTTAACTAAAATTCTGTACAAGAAGGAAAGAGCCACAGTTTGATTAAGCTGCATGGATTTGTTAAGAGTGGACAAAGCCATTCATCATTAGGAGACCTTACTACCAGCAGTATCAAGCCTACACTCAACAGCCATCTTGGTAGCTAGGCCACCAATACCCCTTGCAGCAGACTGGGACCAACACACACCCTCACCTCCCACCCAATGGGAAGTATGAGAGAGAGAGAGAGAGAGAGAGAGAGAGAGAGAGAGAGAGAGAGAGAGAGAGAGAGAGAGAGAGAGAGA
>JAUUDY010196521.1:0-12886 GCA_032361765.1 Panulirus inflatus
AACCTTATTATTTTTGTCCATCTGTTTATGTCTATTCATCTATACGCTCACTCTCCTTTTTCAATGATCGTTGGCCTGAAACACTGGTGTTAACGAGGTCATGTGGTTATTGCAGGGTCGTCAGGAACATGTACACAGATACCCTCCTGCTGCAGGTGTGGTGAGTACCAAAACTCGTTTATCATGTCTACTTTTTTATGTCGAAGCCAGCATTTTTTTGGTGTTTTGCACATAAAGCTTATCTAATCGGTACTATGTAAGTATAATAACCTATCCTACCCAATCATTATCATCTAGACTAACCTAACCTAACTTAACATGGTCATTTACTACTTTAGCCTTACCATTCTGTTCATCATGTAACTTGACGAAACTTGTATCAACCGAATCATTATATTTTGTGGAAGTGACAAACGGGTGTTGCAATAAGTGAATCACTTCTTCCCTTGATAATAGAGAGCCAGTAAGATAAGGGAAAAACATTGGGAATGTTAACGTAAAAGTAGACGAACTATTTGTACAACCCCACTGAACCTTTGAAAATCACCTTTCTCAAGCTGCCTCGGTTTGTGGTAGAGGAAATATACCACAATATACTGTGGCCATAGCAATATACCACCATATATTGTGGCCATAGAAATATACCACCGTATATTTTGGCCATAAACTAGGACAATGTTGAGCGATAAAACATAAAATCAGTAATTTTGTAAGATTTTTTTGTTTTTTCCAGCGAGCGCAGCACTTGTGGATTTGTCTGGTATATTTCGAATATAATATAGATTAAGACAATTCTTGATTATCAGTTGAAGTTTAGATGGGGTTTCCATAAGTTCTGGTTTGTCATGAGACAAGAAAAATATGTACCTAATGCAGTGCTGGCCAAGATCACTGTTACGATGTCAAGAATGTGTTGATACCACTTTTTCCTCCAGTTCATAAGTAAAGTATTGTGGACAGAGTGGTACATTACCTATATCTTTTATTTTTCCAAGTACGCTCTACCTAACTACCCCACCTTTTTACACTTACTATGTGCTTTTGACCGTGTTCATTGTATCTAATTACATATCATGTGAACATTTATTAAAACCTCATTACTGCTCTTTAGTATGGACATTTAAACTAACAACTCATAACCTCGTACACCTAACTTGACATAATCATTTCTTGTTTTATTGAAATAAACTTAATCTAACCTTTATCATGTGCATCTAACCCAGTCTGACCATGGTTCTCATGCATACCATAACTATGCACTCTTCTTTGCCATGTTTGCCTAACTCTATTATATATCATGGCCTCTTCGCATATGTAAACCACATTTCTGTTTCATACGCATCTAATCTGACTCCCCCATTATGTTCACATAACGTTGCCATTCGTCTGTTCATGTGTCAGCCTAAACCACTGCATGTTTTCCATTTCACGTAGCCTGACTAATTCTTTGTTTTCATGGTAACCCAACTGAATCAGTACTTTTTCAGAAACTGTTCCCTAAGCCTACGGTAACCCCACCTCTCCTCTTGAAAGATTTAACCGCATCATATAACTTCTCTACACCTGACTATTTCTCTCTACATTGTTCATCCTACCTCAGTAACAGATCAAATGATCAAACTACGTAACAGACCGTTATCTTCTGATCTAGCAAACAGACCAGTTGATCTTCAAAATCAACTGGTCAGCTGATCTTCAGACCTAGGTAGTGGACTAGTTAATTGCTAGACTAAGCAGAGATCACTCGTTCTTCATTCAAAATTGATAAACCAGTTAATCACCAGACCACGGTAGCAGATACCGGTTGATCGTCAGACAACGTTAACAGACTATTTGATCTTTAGATCAGAGTAACAGCTCAGTTGATCAGCAGACCAAGATAACAGAGACCATTTGACCCTATGAGCAAACCAAAAAACTATGACTACTTGATCTACAGTCCTGAGTAATATATCAATTGATATTCAGATCTAGGAAGCAGACCATGATCTTCAGACCTAGATAAGAGACATTAGTTGATAATCAGATCTAAGTCTATATTTTGATTAAGGCATGCACTTGATGTAGACTTTTGTCCATGACTGGAGCCTCCAATATAAAAACAGAAAAAGAAAAAGGGGGGGGGGGTGAATAGCTGACCAGTTGACCTTAAGCCCAAGGTAATTGATGTATTAATCTTCAGATCAGGGTAGCAGCTTGATATTCAGCCCAAGATAAGAGACATGCTGATCTTCAGTCTAAGATAACAGACCTGTTGATCTTTTGCGTGAGGTAACAGATTTCTAATTTTTGTTAATCTTCAGACCTAGTTAGCTGACTTGCTGATCTTAAGATATAGAGACCAGTTGATCTTTAGCCCTAGGTAACGGACATGTTAAGTGTTATTCTGAAGTAACAAAAACCTGTTGATCTTCAGATGCCCATTACAGACCACTATAATATCAAGCCCTAGTTAACAAAAACCAGTCGTCCTCCAGCCCCTGTTGACAGAGATCTTTTTGATTTTAGACATAGGTAATGGAGTCCTGTTCATTTTGAGACCTAAACACAGGGCTGGCCCCTTGTGTACGCTCTATACACTCGGATTATGTCACTGTCTATTAAGGGAGCTCCCATAGCCCCAGCTGTTATGTGGTACCCTTCAGAAAGCAAGAAATATTCTCTTCTCAGAGACATCCTAATTTTTCTCATTTTTCTCGGGGCATGCCCCAGGCCTCTCCTAAAGCTTATGATTTAGGGGGGAGTTTGAAGTCAAAGGACCCCTCAAAAGAGACTCAGCTTAGGGTTCCCTAAAGGCTAGGGCCAGTCCTGCCTAAATTGATTCCTTTTTAAATGTGTGTTGAATTATGCATTTATTTGGAGAATGTCGTGGAGATAGTGTTTTAATAAACTGTCGGCATCCTCCTGCTGTTGCTGGAATAGAGATGACTTTGGAGTAAGCTTTGATGGCTTTAAGTGACCAACACTGTTTCTCGATGGGGCTCATGGAGGATTCATATTGTTTCTGATAAGGATTTGGGGATGAATTTTCATTCAGTTAGACTGAAATGCAATGGCTAAGCATACATTTTCAATGGAATAAGCTGTGTTTTTCTTTTATGAATGCCAAAACAATACACTCATCCAAAAAAACTATTATTCATAATTGGTTGAAAAATGAATCCCAGTCCTCTCTTGCAGATTACCTCTTTATTGGCTTGTAGGTCTTTTGTTATATATTTGTTCTGTGTATTTCATATAAGTGTCTTGTCCTCTTTCTCCCCTTACAGGGTGTATAGCTCTTTGTTTGAGGTCCCAGTCATCCCTACCCTGCTTTAGGGAAGACAAGATTTATTCCCCCTTCACATATATGCGCATCAGGATGAAAATTTTATCATTTTCATGTCTCTCAGTCTCTTTCATCCTCTGAAGTATTAAGATAATTTCAGTAAAGGTGTGGGAGGTTCTTCATGCCTGACTGCCTTGTGACATGTTTGGTTAGATTTGGAGATTGTCTACAGAAACAGTTTCCAAAATGAACCCTACTTTTTGTGCCATCATTACTATCATATCACTGAGGTAGGGTGGAGGTGATATATTGCCCCATTTTGACACATGCAATGCCCCTTTATAACCTTTCCAGTGCCCCTGTTTTCAATGTTTGTAGTACCCTCTTTTATAACAGTTTAGTGCCTCCTTTTACTTTACATGTAATGTGTTCTGTTTTCATCTGTTCATTGCATCTTTTTTAATGAGGGCAGTGCCCCTTTTTACCCCTTCAGTGCCTTTTTTTTAGTGTGTGGAGTGTATTGTTCCTCTCTGCCCCTTTTTAACGTTCTGAGCCTCCCATTTTAATGGACAGTCCTCTATTTTAGTGTATCCCCCTCCCACCTTTTTTTTTTTCTTACCTGGATAAAACATCTTTTTTTTTTTCCTGCATCCCTTTACTGCATCTCTTTCCTTCCATAGATACCATGGCTTCAAAACCTGTAAAGATTAGCATTTTCCTGGCTTTCTTAGACCCCACTAGCCCATGGCTGAGGGGTGACTGTTGTGTTGCAGGAGGGCTGTGAGCCCCCAGCCTTGGCATGAGGGGTGACTGTGTTGTGTTGCAGGAGGGCTGGCAGTCCTGCAGTGGAGGCCCAGAGCAGCCCTGTCCTGGACATTCTGGGACGTCTCATTTCTAACAGCATCCGACACAAGAAGGACAAGGCCAGCTCCACCAGCCCCAGGTTAGCCTTACACCATTTTGTATGTTGTCAGGTATCTACTGTTCCCTAACCTACTTCAGAGGACCACTTCATAGTCTGAAGAGAGGGACCCCTCCCTGATGTGGCTCAGGTGACTACAGCCACGATCAGAGAGACCCTTCTTTGACCTGGCTCAGGGGATCACTAACAGGCCAAGAAGATAGGGACCATTCCCTGACATATCTCATGTGGGTCACAGAGGGATCCTTCTTTGACCTGGCTCAGGGAATGTAAAGATAATTGCATTTTTCTTTTTCCTTTTTATCTGATTTTATTGTCATTCCTGTATTCTCTGCAAAACTAGGCATTGATGAAGACTTCTGGCCATTACTGGAGCCTTTAACATGGTTAAGTTGGCCATTAGTATTATGTATAGAAGTCAAATCAAGTGCATGTAAGTGAGGCAAAAATACTAGTGTGCTATCTGGGAAAAGCAGTTAGAAAACATGGACTTAGCATTCCTCTATGGTTGTGGTTGTTGTAGTGTTTCACACTTAGGCTCATGAAGATGAAGGAAGAGACTGGGGGGGGGATGGTCAGTGGCTACTAGTTACAGATTTTAATTGCTTTGAAAAGAATGAAGAGATGTGATCTCAAGCATACTTTTGTTAGCAATAAGCAAAAAGGATGATCTTGCTGGATGGGGAAATAAAGAGAACATTGATGGGGTAGAAGAATGTTAGAGATGGAGGAAAATACCAATGGTGTCAAGGCTTCAACCATGAACAGAAGTTCTATTCCAGGCTTAGATTTCAAGTCAGTGTTTCTGTTGTTCTTTACCTACTGTCCATCACTCTGCTTATCGATCATAGCAGATCTATCCTACAGAACTTTATCTATGGTCTTTACAAGTCCTGTTATTGAAGATACTTGATGACAAAAAACTGTGTTATAAACTGTTGACTTGTTTATTAGAATTAACTTTAAAATATCAACCCATATCTGTATTTATGAATACTAGATTATCTGTATATATTTTTATGAGTTAGCAGAGGAAAATGATTCAGCATTTTGGAGTCTTTTGTATTTAGTGTCCAACTAGATATCAGTATAGGGCTTCACATATATAGCTTGAATAGTTTTTAGGCTTAACATGTACACCTTGAATGATATTTTTAAGGTTATGAATTACAGCTATATTGTGAGTTTGGCATGTGATAAGCTTAAGTACTGTGTGTGATAGTTCACTCTGTGGTCATTGTTACAGGCACAAGTTTGAGAATAATGCTAATACCACCAATGGAGAAGCTGACCAGGAAAGCCTTCTAGAAGGGGATACTGGTGGAGATGTTGACCAGACAAGTGTGGACCAAGGGGACCAGGTGGACCATTCAGATGACACACCAATCATCAACACCTCACTATGGGAGGACAGGAAGAACAGGCCCCATGGGGAGAGCCCCAAAGACATCAAGAAGACAAAGGAGACAGGAGGCTCAGAAACGACAAACACAGATGAGGTGCTGCTTAATGGCCATGAACCAGATGGACAGGAAACCTCAGATGACATGTCAGTCTCATCAGGACACTCCCCACAGCAGACAAGGACAAGCACACCCAGATTCAGGTCAGCCAGCTTTCAGAGCCTTGAACTGTCTACTGTGGGTGAAGATGCAGCCTCAGTGATCTCTGAGAAGAACAAGAAACGAAAAGGCAGCTTGAGAATCAAAGTGACCAACCTCAGGGCATCACTGCATTCTACTTTCAAGAGGGGAAATCAGAATGGTTCTGTAGATTCAACAGGTTTAGAAGAAAATACTGCAGATGCTCACTCTGTTAGATCAGAGGACACTGATGCTCCATCACCACCCAACCCATTTGATGAAGAGGAAGAGTTAGACAAGAATAATCCATTCAGAAATTGTTCACGTATGCAAGAGAGTGAAAATGTAGATGAAAATTTATCTGTAGGAAATTCAAAAGGTAATGAGAATAACAAGCTGGATCGTGAAAGATCAAAAAGTTCATTAAGCATTGCCTCCTTATCTAAGCTGAACCTGAGCTTTCATATGTCGATACACAAAGCTACTGACATACTCAAAAGAGTTGGAAGCAAAAAGGGAAAAAAGGCTTACAGTGAAACGTCAACTCCAGAGCTTCCTAGACAGCAGCTGTTAGATGATGACGCATCAGTGGCAAGTTTTCATACAGACAATCCCCCTGATGGAGACCAGGTTGATGCATCCTATGCCTCAAACAGCCACAGCATTAATGGTGACAGTTTAGAACCCCTGTGTTGCAAGGAAACCTTACCTGATACACCTGTGGTTGTGTCTTGTGCAAGGAAGTCTTTTAGATCAAAGTTTTCTACTCCAAGACCATTGAGGGCATTCAAGAGCCTTAGAGACAAGGGAAACACCAGGGAACAGATTGACAAGAAGGACAATGGTAATGAAGGATGCAACACTGACAGATGTTCATCAGAGGGAAGTGGCTCTTATGAGATCCCACAGAATCCTAATGAAGTCCAAAGTTATCTCTCATCCGTTGGCAAAGGTCATCTAAAGGCAGAACTTCTGGCCCATGTCAGCATTCCCATTAAGGTAAGTCTTTGGGACCTGCCCAAATGTAGACTGCTAATCAAACTATGTAATAACAAAATATCATGCAACTATTCCCTGTCAGCACTGTTTAGTAATTCAGTTCTTATATACACCTGATTTCTTTCAAAGACCCTGGTTGGTACGTGGGAGAAGGAAGACTCATTTCCTTTGACTGCCATCTGTGATAGAGATGAAAACTCAAATCCAAATTTGAAGAAAAAAAAGTTGAATAAAGCGAGTGGAGGCAGTGGGTCAAAGATGAATGAGACAAGTGGCAAACTGGAGTGCAAGCTTCACATCCGCCTGACACTGCCTACACCAGAGACAGAACTCACATCCAGCAGCTACGACACCTACAATGCCACGCTAAGCAAGCTGGTTGACATGCAGGTTCAGGCTTTGGTCAGTAGGACTCTTACTTACATTACCTAAGTTCCTTTGTTGATTGTATGTATATTTGAGAAAAAGACAAAATCACTGTTTATTGACCTTTCTATAGTTACACAAAAAATTGAGAATGAATGAAGGGAAAGGATTAGAGATTATGTCTGAATGAGGTTCAGGCTGCACCTAAGTTGAAGGAGCTCGAACTGATGTCTTTTTATTCTCCATTTTATAGTCCCTTTCCCATTTATTATTCTCATATCAGCAACTGCACCTCATGACTAATTATTTTTGTGTTTAGGCTTGCCAATCAAGGTTACCTCTAAGCCATTGTATTTTTAAACTTCTTTTATAACCATTTTTTATTTCTCATAATCTCTTAACTGTTTTTTGCTTTGCATTTCATGCTTCATCTTCATTTGCTTCGTAGCATCTTTAACTAGTAATTCCTGTACTTCTCAGTGATTTCTTCAGAAGACTAATTGTACTGTATAATTTGAATTTATCACCTTACAACATATTCATTGTTTTTTACAGCTTCTATCTTCATATCAAGCCTTTCATGTTCCTGTCACCTTGCATAGGTAGAGCAATTCTCATATCTGTTGACTTTGTGGTATATGTGTAAGTCCGTGTTGTGCATTAACTTTTTTTTTTGTACGCTCTCGTCACAGACAAAAAGTTCTCAAATGAAACGTGAAAAAGAGATAAAGAGAGGAAAGATGAGGTTGTATCTGTTAGGATTTGAATGAAATAGTAGAGTACCAAAACTTGACAGCATATGGAAAGAAACAGAAATCATAGTGGCTTTCCCATTGGTTGCAAAGGCCACACAGTAATGATGTTTTGCAGTGGCTTCCTGAGTATTATGTGTCCTGCTGATGGTAGTGGTACACAAGCAGCCAGCTCCTGAGAGCAAAACTAAAATATCATTATAAGAGGAAAAGAGAACCAACACTGCAGCAAAGGGAGAGTGAGTCTAATTTTGTGAAGTCATATTGGTAGAGTTGATGAGTTAGATTGTTGTGGACTTGACTTTGTCAAGTAAGTTTGTTAAGTTATTACTACCCTAAATATGAGATAAGCAATCCCGACAAGGACAAAAAAAAAGTCCTTTGTAAAATCAATGCAACTGATCAGAAGAGAGGATATTTTGGCACAAGAGTTAGACTAACAGTTCCTTAAAGACACATTGCGGATTGCTTAAAGTGAGATATCCCAGACATATTAAATGGTGATATCAGATATCTGTATTGTGTGAAATCTAAGGGCAGTGAGAAGGTTTAAGTTTTAGAGGCAATAATCATAATTAGATTGCAACAGCCCTAGATCTGAGTTTGTAGAGGTGGTTATGATGAGATGAAACACACATTAAGAGAGGGAGATGAAGCATATTTGAAAGAAGTGGAGGAATGCAGTGTTGTAGAGGATGGCATTGAGTAGTAAAACTGTAATGGAAAAGAAGTTTGATACCATGGGTTTTGTTCTTAGATGTCACCTGATGGTTTTGCCTGTCTCAGAGGAAATCTATCTCTGTCTGTTTATTATTGATGAATTTGCTCCCAGTATTATGGGATCAATCAGACACAGACTGCTTCTTAAATCTCTCACATGCATCCTGACTCTACTCCCAGGGTGTTGAAATATAATGTAGACTTTCATGCTGATACACCTGCTTCTTGCTTTTTTACTTTGTACACTAAACTGACGGTCATGTGAAACAATATCCTTATTCATACCTCCTCTATACTGTACACAAAATGTTTCCATTGCATTTGATGACTTTTTTGACATAAATATAAGGACATTTCCATCAAGCTTACTTTCAACAATGGTGTTCTTCAAAACTGTTTTGTATTCAACTTTCTCACTGTATTATTAGATATAGCAGCCATTTTTAACATACCAGGTGAGCAGGCATATTACTTATGGACATGGATGCAATTTCAGGCTTGCCTGTTGCACTTAAAGAAAAACTGCGTATGTATCACAATATAGATTGGATGAAGCTTGCATCATATCCCTTTAACTTTTACAAACAAAGATCTTCACCACATGATCAACATCCACAGATGAAGGTCTTCACATTGAGAATCCTACCACAATTTTAGGGCAACATTCCAGTAGGGGTAGGGAGGGAGGCATATATGGGCGCTGAATGCTTCTACAGGACAATCACCTTAGTTACCCAGCAGACACAACAGGAAAGGGAAGTGCACAGTTTGTGTCACTGTTGCCACATTTGTGGAACACTGATCTTGCCTCTGATAGAACTGAAGTGATGGCTCCTCCATTGATAATACAGGCTTAGTTTACTATAATGCTATTTTTCTCTCATTATGTAAGGATAAGAGCAACACCAGTTAGGGTACAAAAAAACTCAAAAATTATTAGGGCAGTGGAGAAAAGAGTGAGTGGGTGTCAAATGGTTAACTTATTACACCAGATCCCCTCAGTAGATATGATTTGTTGTAATGAGCAACACAGGTATCCTGATGCCTCAAACTCAACAAGCCTAGCATGAGTGAGACAGGTGACTGCTGCTGGTAATGACTGTCCAGGGCAGTTATGCCCCTACTGCCTATATATGTATAACAATACACTCATGTTTGTCGAGCTTTACCCATTTTATAGCATATGTATTGGTAAATAAAGTAATGAAATTAACAAACTACTAACATTGCAAAATTTAAGAACTGACCGGCATGCCCAGCCAATGTGAGCCTACTTTATTTAATGTCTCTCCATCCTCTTTCTGTGCACATTTTTCCTCCCCAAGGACTCATATTCTTCCTCTTGCCTTACTCATGGATGACCCACCTACATACAGTAGTCTACCTGTCATCTTGCAGGATAGTATACGGGACTACAAGGGTGCTGTAGGGGCAATTGGGAATGTGCTTCTCCAACAGCTGGTCTTCTTCTCCCGGGTATCAGAGCCTCACCGAACACTGGCCACTTGGCTGGTCCTAGTGAAGGTCAAACCCTTGGACTCTGGCCTCCTCTTGCCACTTCTGCAGGCCATCATATCCCACCTAGAGGGTTGCTTGTACCTTACTGCACAGGTAAGGTGTGACAGAATTCCAGGTTCATTTGGCTGGTTTCAAATGACGATGATTCTGAACAGTATGGGACTGGTATGCCCCTTATATTTTTGGATAGCATTATTTTGTATCATGTCAACCAGATACCCTTTTTCAGTTTGTGGTGGGTTTATTAGGATACCAAATACCATGGAAGAGGGAGAGGGGGCAATGGCTGACCAACAGTTAACCTTTAGAAATCTAGGTAAACTGTAACAAAAAAACAACCAACAGTACCCCTCAAGCTATATTTCATTACATGGCACATCTTACTGAATTATTCATAAACAACTTTATGCTAATTCAAGTTACAACATGGTACTTACATATGCTGAGCAGTCAGAAAGACTTTACCAAATTCTAGCCATGAACTTATACTGCTCGGGTCAGCACAAATAGTATTGATGCTAAATTAGGTTGATGCTGCTCCCTTGTCCAGTGTCAGCCATCTTCTACCCTCCCTCAGTCCTTCTGTCAATGTACTTAAAACTAAAGCAATTAGCGCTTAAATGTCCACACTAGATAATATTGAACATTCCACATTTTATACAGTGAGCACTTAAATATGCAGATGACAAACAGAGTTACAGACCACATTCCCCCGACAGTTAAAGTTGGAATGGAAGGAGCTTGGATAAATACTTGCCCAGACTGTTATTGCTTTTTATACCAAAGGATGAATGATAACAGTATATGTGAATACATGTCTTTTCATCTCCATGCAGAAGCGTCAGCTGGCCAGCTCCCTCTCCTGCTGGGTACAAAAGGTTTTAAAAGATGAGTTTGAGATGCTTCACTCATCCTTTCCAAGCAACTCAGAGCTCTTGGAGCTGCTGCAGGGGACAACCTTAATTACGGTGCAAATATCAGACTAAACGACTGGTCATCTACTCTACACTCTGATTTGTTCGCCACATTTATCGCTCTTGAGCAGGTAGATATCACTGCCACGGACAGTTTAATTATCTGTGATTCTTTATCTTCACCACTTGCCCTTAACACCACGAGATCAGAATGTAACATACTGGTCTTTATCTTCACCACTTGCCCTTAACACCACGAGATCAGAATGTAACATACTGGTCTTTATCTTCACTACTTGCCCTTAACACCACGAGATCAGAATGTAACATACTGGTCTCTGAAGCCAGACATAAATACTCAGACATTATTGTTGAAAGGATTCAAATCAAACTGTTATGGATTCCCTCTCATATAGGCCTCCGTGAGCATGACAAAGATGATGCTTTAACCAAACTTATACTTAGTAATGTTGAAAACAACATTGGGTTGTCAATTTGAAGCCTCAAAACTGTAATTAAATAGGAATTAACTGACCTTTTTGAAGCACGAAAACGAGTCCAGATAAGAACAAGTACAAACATTATCCATCACAGTGAGATGTGTCCAGTAAAACATGTATATGAAGAAAGTATTAAGATCAGCAGATAACATGGTGTTGTAACTGTTAAAGCTAAACTATAGGTACTATCTGCACTTTGGCCCATCTGGAGATGTTAATCATGTGAAATGTAAAGTTTGTGATCAAAGATTTGAACACAAACTAGAATAGTATGTCTTAGAATATGAAAATACTGAGGCTTTTAGGGATACATCTACACAAATGCAAGAAATGTCACAACACCTTATTGTTAATAACAAGACACCTGAGACTTTAAGTTTGTATCTACATTTTGCATCTAGTCGGTAAAGTTCACTATATGAAACCATGTAATGTAATGAAATACCTGTTATGATCTTTCTTTTTTCTTTTTTCGAACTATTCGCCATTTCCCGCGCCAGCAAGGTAGCGTTAAGAACAGAGGACATGTAATATCAACCCACTGGGTCCTGACTAAGACCCATTGTGACCCGTGTAATCCCCAAGCACTACCGCTCACAGGATAGAACATGGGAGGCACAATAACATACCGGGGTGACCAGCACAAACCAAATTAATATTAACAACACACAACCCTTGTAGTTTGGGTACCGGTGAACCGGTGAGGTTGGTAGGCCTGGGTAGGCTAAGATGGCGCACCTACATACAATTATAACCGTCTATAATTACAACAGAAAATCATCACCATATATAGACTTACACATTATAGTTCAACGAGTATAAGAGGAATATGATGACCATACGTAGTATATCTGATGAGACACAGTATAACCGTACTGAGAAGAGTTGAAATGTCAGTATCAAGGCCAAACTCTGTGGTGTATACTCTATAACAACAGATCTTTGTGATGTTCTAGCTTGTATTTGATAACAGACACCCAGGGTAATACAACAATACAGTATATTACAGTAATATCGTGTGGCTAACAATGCCATTCATCGTTCAACGAGGTAATATATAGTTACGGGTATTTAAAGGTCGGTTTCAGATGTTCTAGGTAAGGTTATGTGTTTGTGCTTCACCAGACGTATAACATATTTCCTACAACACTGTGGTAATTGTGGATACCTACAACACTGTGGTAACTGTGGATACCTACAACACTGTGGTAACTGTGGATACCTACAACACTGTGGTAATTGTGGATACCTACAACACTGTGGTAATTGTGGATACCTACAACACTGTGGTAATTGTGGATACCTACAACACTGTGGTAATTGTGGATACCTACAACACTGTGG
>JAUUDY010196631.1:0-11942 GCA_032361765.1 Panulirus inflatus
CATTAATACAGATGAGTAATCGTAGCATAACTGAATGATTATTTCTTGCACTGGTGGTTAGGTTAGTAACTTGCTGAAGTAGATTATGAAGATGGACTTGTAATTAAGGTAAGTCGTTAATGAGGGAAATTAGTTCAAGAAATTTAGGTTGTAATTAATGCCTGTAGTCATAATGTAGCTGGTTAAGGTAGTTAAAGGGACTCGATGAAACGTAACAGTGAGCTAAACCAGAGAAAACAACAAATTAACGAAATTAATGGGTGTCATTAGTAGAAATTTAAGTAAAGGAAGGTAATGAATGCTAATGATGAGTGTAGGTACATTGAATGCAAACAGTACAGGATAATTAGGGGAAAATGATTAGCAGCATTACTCAGGAGGAGCAATAAGTGCATATAACAAGTGGGGGTAATTACTGCAGGTAATAAGACGTAATTAGTGTGGGTAGGTTGAGGTGATGAGCATAATCCCGCACTGGCAACCCTCCCTCCTTCCCCCCCCCCAACCCAGGCAATGACCCAATCACGAAACAAATTGACACATAACCATATAGTGTGATAAGTTTACCGCCTGATACGGCCTGGCATCTGGGCCACCAGTGGTCATGTAGAAGTTTGGAGGTGCCAGAGTCTCTCCCTTTATATATATTTTTTGTGGAGGAGGAATTGTCGGTCCCGAATGTGCTTTGTGGAAATCCTTTAATGTGACATGAATTGTGTTCTGTGAGAACTAAAGATGGTAGTGTTTCTATGGGGAATTTTTTCCTTCTTTTTTTTTTCTTGTAAGGCAGGAAGGATGTTAGGAGGCCTTCTTTTGAGCGAGTAATTTTCCATCTTTAAGCCTCGTGTCATCTTGAAAATATTGAGGCGTAATGATGCACATTTGATATACTGTCCAGCCGGATTGCTCCTTTCAGTGTTGTTATTAATTGTAGAAGGTAATGCCAGTTAGAGTTATGATCCATCTAATGAATGTGTTACCCTAAGTAGCTTTAAGTTAAACTGCAGTTACCACATGCATGTCATCCAAATGCATCATTTGCCATAGATAATGTACTTTACTGTCTGGTAAATACGTCACGGATTTGAACAACTTGGAGTACAAGAAACACGTGCATCTCCCTATGTCACGAGAGAAATGATTCCCTTCCGGTGCAATGTGTGATTCAGGTGAATATAGGTAAGTGTGTGGTTCTCAGCAGAATGGCATTGATTGTTATTCCCTCCAGCATGTGAGGTCGGGTCGTAGCCTATCTGTAATCGCTGTACACCCAAGGAAGACCCGCCGCACCGGGATCCTCTCTTGAGGATAAAGTGACCGTGTGAGATCCAGGCGAAGGTGTTGTGAGTGTCTATAGAGGATCCCACTCTCTGAAATAACTTTCTTTTTTCCCCCACTGACGGCCTGGACAGCATAGTCTCCCGTCAGAGCTGCGTCACTAAGATCAGTGAAGTAGGGTTAAGTAAGTCCACTGAAATAGGATGAATTCTTTGGTTACGGTCGTAGCAGAAATACAGTGTCACTGTAGCTGGACAGTGCCGAGTTACGGTGATGCAATAAGCCCTGACCTCTGGCAGAGGGTGATGATGAGCGTGTCACTGTTAGGACGTGGTGGAGGGCCGGGGGGAGCGACGTGCTGCGGGGGACGGCGACGGATGACGTGTATGTGGTGGGGTGCCTCAAGGAGGCGACCTGTCTCCACCATCCGCACGGAGACGCTCAAGCGTATGGTGTGCTCTTGGTCACGCGCGGGGGTCCATATTGGTGGCTTATCGGGCGGGTGGAGCTCCACCTCAGGTGGTAGCTGGACGGGCAGTTGGAGGTCCACCTCAGATCCGGCACTTAGAGAAGCATTCGAGGAGAAGGGGAACCCCCTCAGTGCGGCAGGGTGGCCACACTCGTCTAAGATGATCATGCTGTCATGTAAGTCATCTCCAGTGCGGCTGAGCAAGTTATACCATTAAACTGCCGCCGAGGCAAGCAGTTCAGGGCGGCCGTCCACATCTACCAGTGGCACCTAACACTGGCCAAGCTCAAGAGACGGTTCTCGACGACAGGAGCATAACGATCGAGGGAGTCGCCAGTTACCTTGAAGAAAGCCTCGGGTTCTGCTCATGTAATCCTTCACGACAGGCTTGAATCCCACAAGGTCTGAGCAGGAGGAGATCCAGTTCAACCGACGGAACAGTGTAAAGGAGAACCGTTTGAATATCTGTACTCGACATTCGAGCCGATATGATAAGGAAGGACCGTCATTTCATGAGTCGCATCATCGTAACTGGGCAAGGGACCTGAGCTCATCGTTACGAGCCAAAACACGTCGTCTCCTTCTTCACAGAAGTTCAAAACTCATCCATCAACTGGTAAAGTTATGATAAGGAGTTCTGAGATTCCCAGATTCCACTTCTTGAACACTTCCAAGGCAGTGAAACCAAGATAACCAGTGCCAGGTACATTGGCAAGGTGCTTAATCATGAGAAATCAGTAATTCAGACAAAATGGAGCAGAAGGCTGTCAACAGGTGTTCTGCTGCATGACAGTGCCCACCCTCATACCTCTCACCATACTACAGAAACCCTCTCCATCAGTTGAAGTTTGACGTTTTCAATCACTCACCATATTAACCTGACCTTACTCCATCAGATTACCAACTGTTTTGAGCAACTGAAAGAATCTTTTAAGAGGATGTAAAATTACCACGAACAACACAGTAAAGGCATCAGTACAAGCGTAGCCTTAAGTGCAACTTAAAAACATTTTTGGAGATTATATTTAAAGACTGGACCAGATGTACTGAAGCAAAAGATGCTTATGTGGAAAAATGTGATTTGTTCCAAACCTGTAATGTGTAAATGTGAAATAAAGATAAAACATTGGATACTTCTGAACATGCCTTCATAATAAAGTGGAATATGGGTGGATTGTATTTGAGAGTAGTAATAAGAAGACATTAAAAAGATCAGGCGGTAATTACAGGATCCTAAATGTGGAGCATCAGTAATAACGTAAAGCATGGGATGAGTGGTATGAAAAAGCCAGACTTTTTTTGGGTGCTTTCTGTACAATGGAAAAAAATGGGAGTCTCATATACCATACTCCTTTCTGCTTATTTTTGTTGCAAGAGAAACAAGTGGTTAAAAAGGCTATTTTATTGGATACAGAGTATAAAAAAATCTGGACATATTTCATTCCTAAATCCAAAGCCAATGAGCACATATGAGTCGAGGTACAGGAAAACACAAATCTTTATATCATACATTATCTCTAATACATGTTTATACAAATATTCCCATCTCAAAACATTAATTTCATTTAGGAGTGTAGTAAATGTCAGTCTTGAAAATAACAAAATCTCTCAAATACTTACACAAACCTATGGTGAAATGCCACATCATTATTTCTTTTCTAACTCTAAATGGCCCTATACAGATTCTCAACTTTCTATAATACTTTCTCTTTTTCTTAGGATTTATTGCATTCCTCTTGGCCAATACTGGAAAAGGACTGAGAAGTTATGACAGCACTCTATGCTCTCTCTCACCACACGAGTTTTTATTGGTGAGGTAAACGGTGCTTAGTTCCTAAGCGTTTTGACAATTCAACTTGCTGTCCAGTGCGTATGAGGTCAAGTCTACCAGCTTTAAACATTCTGAAAAATAAAAATAACAAAATACCCTCTAATCATGGTCAAGTTCCCTAGACATTTCTATGGTTCCCCAAGCCACTTCATGTGCCCTGGTTCAGCCAACAAACAGCATTTTCCTCCCTGTATACAGCACTTCATTGCTTCAACTTGCTATGTCCAATGTGTATCTCCTTCTTACTAAGTTATTCCATTTACATTTCACCCACTAGCCTTATGAAAAACTAAGCAATACTTTCATATTCTGAATATGTAATGCCTGCTGAACATGATTAATACCTGTGTTGGTTTGCATCCCAGCAGGTACTCAATATCTGAAAACAAGGATTCTTGCTGATATCAATCTTCTATGAAATGAATGCGCAGAAGCTAACTATAATTGAACATCAAACCCTTCAAGATTAATGGGATAAACAACCCCTAAGATTTAGAGAATCAGAGGCAACCAAATTAACCAGCTTACAGAAAACTCACCTGTAGTCAAAAAAGTTCTGCATTCACATAAAATACAAAAAGTCTGAAGCATAAGAATAACAATCTATCAATTTATCTGTGATAATCATTGCATTTACAATGTGATATGGTGGATCAGGTATATACATCCTCCAAATACAACACACACACATCCTCAACCCATGCCAAAAACATTAAAGTATAACATGGACTTCCAGACTTACGAAGTGATTCTTAATTTTGAACTTTACACTAAAGTGATTCAAATGAGACAATATCTCTATTCATACTACCTTCATACACAAATGCTTCTAATGCATCTATTCCCATCATTCCTTTAACATATGAAATATCCCTAGCCCTAATCAATTCTCAAACTACATCTGGCAATCTCTTCTACAGCTCACATCTTGAAACTCTTACTAGACTGATGTAATTTCTTCTCTTTTTTTTTACTATACTGTCATGTGCCAAATAATCTACAAAACAAAACATTCCTAGATTTTCATCAACTCGACTTTTGTAAAGTTATCTCCCTAAACAGTACAAATAGATAATTTCAAAAAGGTAATGGTACCACTAAGTGATTTTAAGAATCACTAACGTGCTTTCAGCAAAAAAAGTGAATGGTCATTACTGTATTCAATGTCACAACTATCAGCATTACTGAGTTCAGCAAATTTTCATCTAACTTGGCCTGAGAAAAATGATAACCCTAAAATGAAGGAGTTAAGGAATACGTAATATAAATACAACATGAAGCAGTTCGTGGGAAAAAGACCATCTTATATCTGAAAAAAGAGGCACAAGATTTCATATAACAGCTACATTACTTACTTGTCTTCCCAGTCAGAAAGGTCACGTTGATATTGTTCTTGAAGCTTCCTTGCCTTCTGGAAATAAAAGGCTTTTGTTTCTTCTGGCAAATTGTGCCACCTGCTGGCAGCTTCCCTTAGGATATTCTAAAAGGAAAAATTTTCTATTTCATTTTCAACATGCAATACTGGTTTCACATACACCCAAACACATTTTTATAGCATGACATTGTGTGGTGCAGGCATTTTCTATATGGATATTTTCAATTCAATTGGAAATATTTTCTAGAAAGAGAAAGACTGTAACATGATGTAAACATCTACTCTTCTAGTAATAGTATTACCCATTCAATGAAGCTATCAATCATCGGTGATATGCTTATATAGAGCACAAGGAAACTGTAAAAAATTTGGCCACCTACTATCTCTATAAATGCAAGATCAAAACACCGAACAATACATCTGAATCATATACCAAAATCTGCATGTTGAATGATATGAAACCACAAATATGTGACACCACTTTTCTCATTTATTCTCTGCTTGTATCTTTCTTCTTACCTCATGAAAATGTTCCTTGAATATATATAAAACTCAATTTACACTGCCAAATATTTGCTCATTTACTCATTAACTTACAATAAACCTTGGACAATTTAATATCTAGTTATACTATTTACCACTGATTAATATGGTGCCCTGGTTGGTGAAAACTGTTTAGAACACCGAGTTCTGATCAAAGGGAATAAAGATGTCTGAATGTTATACACTTTTTTGGCATCATGAATGAATCCTCTTTTCTTGCACTTCAGCTTTTTCTGTTCTGCTTAAACAATCTAATCTAAATACATCCATTCAGGAACATTATACTTTCTGAAGGAGGAGAAACATTCCTATACCTTTGCTACTTCTAATGGTCTGATGCTGTTTATATTTCACCTATACATTTGCTACTTTTGCAAGTCTGATATTGTTTATATTTCAAATTATGCACAATTAGTCATCATACAGAACATTTAGCATGAAGACCCCTATTTTGAGGGCCAAAAATTCTAATTTTACTCTAAATCTGAAGATCCAAGCAGATACAAGGATCAAACACTCCTAAAGAAATGTGCAGATGAGTGGATTTCCTTCCCAGAGAACCAGGACAAATAACTAGCCATTTTACAAAACTAAATAATATAATAATGAAAAATTTCTTTCATACAGAACATGCATTAGAACCATCATTATTCTAACCCAAAAACATAACCACAATACCTTCAAAGGACCTTTCTCTTGGTTTATTGAACTGAGGAATAATGTGAAAGCAGGACTTGGAGGTTTAGGTTTACCAAGGTCTTTGCAATCTTTCTTTTTCTGTATTCGTTGATGTTTCTTTAGTCTTTCCTCAAAACGTTTTTTCTTTTCCTCTAAGTCCTGCATTCTTTGTTCTCTACGCTCTAGCTTCTCCTTTGAGCGCTTTATTTTCAGATCCTGAATGCATTTGATCTGCTCTGGGCTAAGCATTTTCATATAACTTGTGTACCTGGTAAAAAGTTTTATCATTGTAAAAAATCAGGCATATCAATACACTTATATTAAATGTCAAAGTCACACTGTCACTTACTCGACCTTCAACACATCTTTTTTTCCCTTTACATCACAAAAAAGTATTCTTCAAAGAAACCTGTCTTCCTAACCTGTCATGAAAGTTCAATGTCAATAATATCTATTCATTTGCACTTTCTGCATTCATATCAAAGACACCTATTATGCTTTTTCTTCAAAAAATGTAGTTACAATGACCAGAACCATATCCATATCAGAAGTTTCAACCAAAAACTCTGATTCAAACATGAAATCATTCCACTCTTTTGTAGGCCAACATCAACTTGCCTCAAAATCTATCTACCTTTCAGTCCTAATATTTAATCCCTTATTAAAAGATATCAATATCTGCATCACATATTGCTGTCAAAACATTATTCCATACTTGTATCTCACTATATATCATGGTCAGAAGTCTAATCAAACAAATGCACACTTGGGTCAAGGGCTCAGCCTTTCAAAAAAAAAAAAAAAAGCTATAAGAGCCCTGGGTGTGATAATTCTAAATTTGATCTGATATACCACTGAACGCTGATGTTTCAGCATTCTAAATACAACAGCTGGTGCCTATGTAACCAGAAATGTACTCTCACTTGTAATGCATCCCCCCCTTGAGGACAAAAGGACCACAGGCATTGCTGGTATGATCAACATGAAGTAGTGAAAAGGATACTGTTGTTATTGCTCTCATGTCTGAAATGGCTGTATTTGAAAGCAAATGTCATCAGATGTCTGATTGCATACTATGCTGACTAACAGCTACTTATGAAAGCTAAACTCATCGTACATTGACTTAATTCACCATACATGAAATACACCTTCCCAAGAATTTGTTATCAATTATTTCATTTCTAATCTTTGATGCCAATTTGACACCAAAACAATATTTATATCCAAAGATGACAAGTCATCTATATATTCATCTATTATTATTTACTGCATTCCAATCAACAAGGAGCAGATCAACTACATGCAGGTGAACACCTTTTTGGAGATTGTTTTGACAGAACTATGGCCCCCATCCTAATGAGCTAACAACCTCAATCCCCTTAAAAAGACATGCTGTAATGTACTCAATATCCATACATAAAGTTAAGAAGAAACTAAAGTTTAAAATCATACAGTAAAATGGAATGAAAGCAAGATCTTAACCTTCAGAGCAAAGAAGAACAATCAGTTGAATGCAATAACAGGAATATTTCTGAAATCTCTTTCTTTCTCTAAGCTTTAGAACTCTTTCCTAATAGATATGACCTACCCCTTTAAAAGGAAAGTTTTCCTCTTCCATAAAACTCTTAGATTCTTGCTTCTTCTCTCCTTCCACTTTTATCTCTTTATCCTTGTTTTATGTTTCATTTAAGGACTGACATCGGTGGGGACTTTTGTCCATAACTGAAGCCTAAGACATCAAAAATAAGCAAATAAATAAGTAAATCAATAACTAATCAATGAATCCATTACATAAAGGTCACAATGTCCACGTTACACTCTCAAAGCCACATCACACTCAACACTGGACATACCATCATACACATCAAAAAAAGGTACCTGACACTGGACTGAACAAATCATAAGTGACATAATTATACTTATGTCAACAAAAGAAGGTGATTTTAATAAGAAAGAATCAAGAAAACAGCTTTTTGTACAGTAGTTATCACCTCAGTATTTCTAACACTGGTGTTACTGGACTCTGCCTACTAGTGGTTACACCATGAGAGAAAAGTCACCTTCACCAGGGTTATATCATCAGCAGATGGAAAGGAGTAGAGTCTTGTCAAGGACCTTTTTGCTCCAAGAGTCCATCACTTCCCTGCTTCTGAGCATAATGTATCCTTGAAGTGGTAAGAACACCATAAAAGTGGTACCCTAGTTGTATTACAATAATAATAATAAATATATAATCATATCATCAATAATGATAATAATACAACAACAGTCTTCACAATTAATTCAGATGCACTGGGTCACTTGATCAACACCTATACATCTTTACTCCATGAAAAGCAAAATTAAACTATTGATAGTTTCTCAGAAAGAACAGACAGTTGCAAACCCATGGAAAAGTTATTATGGTATGCTCAATTTAAGGAGCCATGCCTTGATGCCCTAAGCATGTATGACCAGAATCTTGAGAAAATACAGCAATTGGTAAGTAAGGAGATGGGTGGATAGTGTCTTATGCATTTCAAACCATAGCACTGGGAACAGACAAAGACGATGCCTCATTCACACGCATCCATTTTCTAGGTGTCCTGTGTATTGCACCAAAACCACAGCTGCCTATCCAAGGCCAGGCCCCATTCATATTTCTGTGGTTTTCCCCAGCTGCTTCATATACTATTATACCTATACTATACAAAGGCCACCCTGTCCTGTGTCTGTAGACACAGGAAATTAGACACACAACAACTAATCCCAATACATAGTTGCTAATAATTCAATCATTTCCTTGGAAAGATAGAAGCTGCTAGGTGCTGGGGTGATAATTTTCAAGAAAATAAGTTCTCCCTCATTGGAGGGTTGTGCCAGCAATATGAGAGTTATGAAGAGGAATAAAAGTGGAGGTAAGTGATTATACCACTAAATAATGCTAATCTGCCATTCTCCTAACCCTCTGCAGCAGCAAGCAATCAAGGACCTGAAGAGCCCATATCTACATGTGTCTTCCAAAAATCCTACTACATCTGATGACACTCATTCATCCTTTCACTAATTTCCATAAACTGTATCTGAACATTGGCCATGATTTCGTGCCTCAAATCCACTTAACTACCTAGTCCATATGCAACATCTTTATGAATGATGTAACCTAATGCATGCAAGACTTACTTGACATCATATTCTGCTTTGTCTTTAACATATGCAAGTGACCACTGATTCTTTTCATCAAAAGAGAGGTTCTGCCAAAGATGTAATATCTTCCTATTCATTTCTGAAAGAAAACAAAAGCGTTTTCAGTAAGAATGATATGACTAATATTAGACTCACTTAAGATGATGAATGCCCCTCAGCAGCACTGTGTAAGCTTGAAAATGATATGGGTCTAAATGTAATCACCTGGATTATCAAAACAATCTTCACATCTCATTCACTCCCATATAATATGAACTCATGAAAAAATAAAATACACATATGCAAATTTATATATGGTTCATTAAAAAATAAAGTATCCTAAGCTACTGACTAAGGCACACATAAGTACATGACTCCCTTAATTCACTAAATAACAAATATAAGAAGAGAAAAGGGATACTGGTCCATGGCATGAAAAAGCTGCTGACTGGCCAAAGGTGGCCCCAAAACGAGTAAGCTGCCACAATCACTATTAAGTGCTTAGTAAAGCACAAGGAAATGCTCGCATCGCCTCATCAGAAATAATGAAGGCTGGAAGGTCTTCACCCTTACATTCCTAAAGAGCATATCTTACGGTCATGGAACTGACCTCAGAGGAGAAAAATTAAAAAAAATATTATTAAGAATAACCATACAGTTTCTGAGATAACACTGAAAATCAAGATTATGCACCATTACAAGATACAGCTTTTCTTTTATACTTGTCACTAATTCCCATGCAAGTGAGGTGGCATCCACAATAGATGACTGAGCCATAGAGAAAAAAAGATTTTCATTTGGCTCTTTCCTCAGTTCCTACCTTTGGAAAGAATTACAGGAGGGGAGGATTTCCAGCCTCTTGCAACAAGACATAGCTATGGCAGTAATACATGCCTGGTGGTAATTCTTCAAAAAGTAATGTTTAATTCATATGATACAATATAAACAGAACAGTCAAATAAGCTAACAACAAGTCTGATGAAAGCATAACTTTAGCCACAAAGACCACATATAGAAGTTTAAAACTTTACTTTGATTTTTTGCAACCTTCCAACAATAATATACAATTCCTGAGACTCCAAAACAAGTTTGCAAATTCTTTGATGACACTGTACAGTCTAAAGAATACAAATATACAAAAAGTCTTTAAAGGGGAATAAAAAAAGTGAACTTGCCTTTGTATGGCATGTCAAGATATTTTCCCTTGAGCTGTACTTGATGTTCCATCAAAAAGCGAATATATGGGGTTAAAGGTCGTTTTGGAGGTTCTGGTAGACCAAGCTCTTCAGCAATTGTCTTCTTGTATGCCAATGATGTTAACCTGTAAGTAGAATGAAAAAACTGGAATACATTAAGGACAGTACTCCTATGATTTACATAGGTTCTCCCATCTACAAAACAAGATAATTTTCTGTAATTTTTTTTTTGTGGACTGTAAATGTGTATAATGCATACTTGGGGTGCTTTGCACTGCTAAACATAATAACCTTCCTTTCTTTCTCATTTAGTCTCCACTTCCTCCTTTTACACACTCCCCTAAACTCAGACACAAACTTCTGCAGTTTCTTACTCAAATCTGCCACCAGCAACAAGTCATCAGCAAACAACAACTGACACATCCCAGGTCCCCCTCAATCCTAAAAGATTGTAAACCTGCTTCTTTCTCCAAAACCCTTAAATTTACCTCCCTCGCTACCCCATCCATAAACTACTCAAATAGCCATGGTGACATCACATAGCCCTGCCACAGACCCATCTTCAACTGGAACCACTCATCCTCCTTTCTACCTGCTCAAACACATGCCTAACTCTTGTTAAAACCTACTCAATGTTTTTCATAGCTTTCCTCCCACACCATATATTCATAAGGCCTTCCATGAAGCAACTCTATTAACCCTATCATATGCTTTCTCAAGATCCATAAATACTCACACAAATTCTGTTTCTTTAAGTATTTCTCACACACATTCTTCAATACAAACACCAGATCCACACACTGTCTGTCATTCCCGAAACCACACATTACCTCACACTAATCAGATGCTCTGTGCTAGCACCACCCTCTCAATCACCACTCTCCCATACAACTTACAACATACACTTAACAAACTTGTACCTCTATTATTTGAACAATCATCTTAGTCTTCATAGCCTTTATATATGCATTCTGCTAATCCTCACAATATCATGATGCCAGCATAAAGTGAAAATCCTAACTAACTTATCAACAACACAGTCACCCCAGTCTCAAGAAATTCAATTACATTACCATCCACTCCGGCTACCTTACAACATTGTATCTTACTGAAAGCTTTAAACACCTCTTTTCACCAGATCACATGCCTTGATTCTCTAACTTTGCATATCTCCCCAACCCAAGCATCCTACATCTGCCACCCTATCAAATACATTCAACAATCTCTCAACAAGCTTACTCCATCTCCTCTTCACCTTCTCACAACCTGTTACCAGTTTCCCATTTGCCCCACCCTCTTCAACAATGTTCCTATTTGTTCTCTTGTTTTTCTCACACAATCAATCTCCTTCCAATTCTTTCTTATTTTCCCTGAAGTCTGTTGATACTCACTCATCCCATCTCTTAC
>JAUUDY010196741.1:503-12885 GCA_032361765.1 Panulirus inflatus
GAGAGAGAGAGAGAGAGAGAGAGAGAGAGAGAGAGAGAGAGAGAGAGATTAAACTTCTGAACATTCATCACTTGGATATCTGAAGCGAATGATGTAAAACCAATTGGTTTTTCGTATATTTCGAAGGCGGAAAATGGTTTACCATCAAAATTCGATGAAACATTCTGCAAATAGCCAAGAACTGGGTTGATGGTTGGCAAGTAAAGGCAAGCTTCATCACAGGAAAGAGGAGACACTTTTACGACGAACGCAACTAGGACTTTGGACTCTGAAGGAGCCTTTCTGGTTGGAGTGTTTTCGCTCTCAGTTGTCAGGAACGAGGATGGCGCATCACTTCTGGGGTTGCGTTCGACTAAGGCCTTGGGCAGCGGTGTCACTGCGCGCGGTTTAGAGAAACAAAAGATGATCAGATTTATGATACTGTGTCTGCATGGTTAAAAGCCCCGTCTCAATCGTACAAAGGTCAACTAGTGCATGCAGACATAGAAACAGAAACTCTTGATTTTACGTGGACGGAACTGTTGCAGGTGAAATCTTTTGACCCACAAAGCCTCCAATTTGGTCAGCGATGGTAAGAAGGCGATTAGAATGTTGCATGGAATGGTCGACTGATGATACAGGAAGGAAGGTCTTATCTATCATTTCCAATAACCTTTCTTAACTATGTTATCGTGCGATACGGTCTAGTCAAAGACATTGTGGATCAAGGGCCATTGTATATTGCGATAATGTTAGGTCGAGTTGGGAAAGCCGCTGGTAAGGCTAGATGGTATGCATTTTTCATATTAGTATCGGGATCGCATATCATTGTCTTATTTTACTACCTTGTTCAGCAGACATGCAGGGTAAAAGAGGATTGTTTGTTTGCAAAATAAACCTCGTATACGTCTGGAATCATAAGTTCCAGGATCAGGTGTTTCCCTACAATAATTACACGATATGCTTAACCGAGTGACACATCTGCCCTTCTCAGCTTAATATGAATCACTCTGGTTTGAACACACACAAAAAAAGAAAAAAATAGCTCCTCTTGAAGCAGATGCAGCTGCAGAGAGATCTATGGTTGGGCGGGACGGCCAGCCCAGCTGGCTCTTTGTTAGATCAAGAAGGTCAATGTTGCCACGTAATTATGGCTACGAGATATGTCAGATTTCTCATCACTTTTATACACCTAATATTCCAGAAAACAGTCGCTTCGTTGTAAAAATAATATACCAACGTTGCTCTGCAAACGGCATTGCTTACGTTTTTTGAAACAAAAAACAAAAAACCTGTATGTTTCTTTGTTCAGTTCCAGTCTTTAGACTAAAAGAATTACACTTGTGCAGGACAGATTGCTCATTCAGTTACTCTACAGCTTTGTGGGAATGATTCAAGAGAAAAATGACGTTATTCTCGTTACAGAACGTGTCTACTTTAATGAAATACAAATTTACTTTAATGACTCATAACTTCTCTACACTGCTGGTCTCTCTCCTTTGTATTTTTCACCGAGGTAAAATGAGTTGAAATGCAACTCAACGAGAACTATGTTCACCACACTTAAACAACGAACTTTCCTGAAAAACATTAAAGCTTTCCCTGATTTATATTTGCCTATTTCAAGTCACTTTATATTCACCCAATTATATACAAGAACTAATATGTTAATCAATGAAAAGACAACATCAAGTGCTCAACCCCTTGAGTAAAACTGTTACCAAATTTTTAAAACGTGAAATTTGTTAAAAACATTTTGATATATTTCGCATTGCACTGACAGTTTCAGGCTAATAACTGCACAAACGTTTCCATTTGCATGACAAGATAACACTAGTCAATGCTTATTTCGGAATACTCCTGCATTTTCTTATTATGATTATCTAGTGTGTATAATGATAATAATAAATGACCATCTTAGTATACAGGGCTAATGTTTTAGATTTTTATAGTTGTATTTGGTGAGATGGTCCGCTCGTGCAGCAGATATATTTTGATATCTTTGGGTGCTTATGTGTATCATGAAAGATGTATTCGTTTCATAAACCTGATCTATGTATCTGATAAAGCAACGGAGGAGTATGATGCATGCTAGATTACGGAGGTATCAGGAGGCAGCGGTTTCCGCTTGCCTGAAGTTACATCGCTGGTGACAAACCACCTAAGACGAGACTTCATCATCGTCTGATGATGAGACAGATTCCAGTCTCGTTGTTGAACTTCTGACTCCATAGGAGACAATTCTTTCCCTGCTACAGGAAGAAGCGTAGCCATCAAGTTGCAGGAGACTTAAAAAAAAAAGTGGGTCTTCGGATAAGAAATAATGATAATAATGATTATGATAGATGATAATAACGATAGTACTAACTAATAAAAACTTCGGTGATGATAAACGTTGTTTTGCTCCTGGGTGGTGAGCACTGTGCACTGAATGCCGCTCTGTGAGGAAACAGTGCGTTTATGCCAGTGTGATGAGAACCGCGCACTTTTGCCACCGGTTGATGAGAACTGTGGAAATTACTCACTATTTTTTTCATTTTCATGGGAGCGAGATTCATGGGACATAGCTGGCTGTGCCTTCGTTAGGTCGTGAGGTAATGAAAACCATGAGAATAGACGAGGATTCTCTTATGTCCCAGGCAATAACAAGCGCGACAAGTTGGGAAATAGTGTGGCAAGTGGGGAAAGTACTTTCTCAAACGAAATGATATTGATTTACCTGAGCTTAAAGTTTCATTGTTTTTAGATGTGAAGATAGGAAGTTATATGTAGTAACGGTTGTTACGACTTGCACATAACTTCAGTATGGGCATGAGCGTTAGCATCATCAGGGGTGTTGTTTGCTGACGTGTAGTAAGTGGATATCTTGCTTAAAAATGCCTTACTTCGTCTAACCCTCAAAGGGTTTCAAGCAATGATGAACTGCTGCTCATGTACACGTATAAGGCATGCGATTAGTAGTTTGAATCATGGCTAGAGACCATTCCAACTATGAGTTATGTCAAGAGAAAAAAAAAAAAAATGGGCATACACATTCTTTTTATTCAGATTTCAGCTTGTTCTTTGCTTCTGACTTCACTGCCGTTTTTGACTCATGCTGGATATGACAGCAGTCGATGATAAGATATGAAAGCAATCTATGATAAAAGACGAATGCTTATCGATGTTTACCTTTCGACCTTAGTTTAGATATTGAGACATGAATCTACATACGGCCCATCCCTACACAATAAGGTGAAACTGATTCCCTACTTAAATCTTAAACTTCTGACCCTATCCCAGAGTTTAATATGTCTCTTAGATAATCGAGTATAGAATCTTAGGCAACGCCAGGCAAAATCTATCATGAATACTTAAATAATAGATCTTAAGCTGCACTTACCAAAGCAGCAGAAATTATGTAGGCTACACACACATTGATTGGAGCAGCCCACGTCACGCCAATATTCGCTAATGCAATACTAAAGTCACACGTTTGCACGCACTACTAAATCTTACAGAAGCAGCAGCAAAATGATGAAAATTAAAAAAGAAAAGTGCAGGATAAGCAGCAGCAAAATAATGATGGATATTTAGAAGAAAAAAAATTGCAGAATATCTTGATACAATATTATTCGTAAATGTAAAGTCATGACTGTGAAAATAAGAAGTTGAGGGATCGAAAAAGTGCTATGGGACAGCTGTTCCAGCAAATCTTAACACAAGGGAAGATTAAACAAGAGAAGTTAGAGAATATCTTCAGGTAATTCATCTAATGAAAAAAAGGATTGAGATAGAGCGAAAGAAATCACCCAAGGACTTTTTATTCGAAATACGAAAACACTTCCATCAGTGATATCTTTCGAAAGAAATCACCCAAGATCTTTTTATCCGAAATACGAAAACATTTCCATCAGTGATATCTTTCGTATTCAGCCCCAGTGATGTCCTCTGAATGCTAACACCCACCACACCGTGTTGAGTTCTCTGCCCATCATCCCATTCCTGGCCTCACTGGAGCCGGTAATTTCAGTTTTGGTTGTGCTGGGGAAAAAGAACCAGATTAATGGACGATTGCCCGGTGAAATAGATCCTCTGTGGGATGTACTCAATATTCATCTCTTTTTTTTTTTTTTTTTTTTAATCGATCACTCACTGTTTACCTCATGTCCCCGAAATTGAAATTCAGAGTTCTGAAGATTAATAGCTGGAGACTGGAACTGGAAATGTAAAGCCGAAGGCTTGATACCAGGATCCATGACAGTTTCCGTTGGGTGATATTTTCCTTCTCTTTTTTTCCTTCGTGGTATTTGTTAGACGCACTAACATAGCTGGCGGGTAGGAGAGTGAAGGAAGGGTAGCGACGAGATATCAAAGAGCAGGACAGGGCAAGGGGTGGATGCATTGTACTTCCCTGATGAACCTGTCTGTTGTGATTACTGTCCTGTCTCACGATATCCGAGAATTTCCCCCTCTCATGGTTTGACGTTTTTTGCCGAGATATGGTCCATGTAATTTTTCTTTTTTTTTGTTTGTTACCAAAGTTAGGGATGCTCTCAAAGTTATTCATCAAACATACAGAACGTCTGACTAAACTTATCTTCATCCACAGGGATCATAGAGTAGGTGCTATAATTCATTTACCAGGCCTATGGATAATGGAGTACATGCTCACATTCATACATCTGAACATGGACTCGTATTCTTCATTCACCGAACATAGGTGATCGTAGTTGTTGTGCTCAGATACATCTGGCAAAGAGCCCATTTTTTCTTTTTTTTTCCTACAATTCTTTTTGTAATCGTATAGCTCATACTAGGCAGCGTTGTAGCGACGCTCTAATCAACGTAATCAAGAGATCTGCGCCACCTTCTCGGAGCAAAAAAAGTAAAAGACAGAGTTTAACGTCAGCTTAATGACAGAGCTTAACCTCATGCCCCTGATATCATAAAACCGAGGAGAAGAATCAGCTTCGTTGCTAGGGCACACGTGAAGGAAAACGCATCATCCAAATATGTGAAGTAAATATTTGCTTTGGTCCTAAGTGGAAGAAGACCCACTGAGCAGTTCAGTAGGAAAGGTAACATCCGTCCTACTGTGGGATGATTCTGTGGAACGAACTACTACCGTTTCGAATATCATTTACCTCGTCAGGGATTCATACAGCAGATCTCGGTGGTGTATACGAACGAGAGGGAAGATACATTGGGATTATGGTAATTCTGGTATGCATCTTGTATTACTCATAAGCCAGCCAATGATAGTATGACTGTGTTTCTTATGTATAACTTGTCCCGGATGAACAGTCGATCCTTGACTGACACACTGTGCTGTTCATGATGAACACTTTACGTTAACTCGTTGTCAGATCGAGATGGAAAAATGAAATTTAGTTTCGTTACCAAGTTCCAGAACGTTTGGGAAATTACATTACTAATTATGATTATAAATCGTCGTCGTACTCTAGCGATCGAAAGTTAATTATCGTGATATAAACTTCTTTTACTCAAAATTCATAATTTAAAACCTGTAATTGAAAATTTGAGAAAAATCGTACTTATGACAGTCAAAAGAAAACGAGTCACCTTATGCTTCAGATGTAAATCGATTTTAGGACGTGATTACATTGGTTGTTTAAGTATATGTGGTCACAGTGGAAATTGTCTTTTTCTCTTATATTTCAGAGAGAAATATCAGTTTTCTTTGCTCCGGTATTTTTTGTTTTTGTTTCGTAAATGACGAATGAATAGGCAGAAATATCATAAATTTGCATCGATACAAAACTTGTCCCGTAAACGTCAAAGAGATTACATCAATAGCTGAATAGATAACATTTCAAAGTTGTATGAATCCTGCTGTAAATCATGCTCTAGTAGTGAACGATATAGCAGCACTGGTAATGATGATCACTTAAGTCCTAATATACTAAATGACAGGAGTGCAAAGGATATGTCAGGATGTGAATGTGCTCAAAGGAGCAGCAAGTGGGACGTCTGATCATTTCTTGGTAAAGGCGAGTGTGAAAGTTTGCAGAGGTTCTGGGAAACGAGAAAATGGCGTTGGTGGGGAAAATGGTGAAATTGAGTGAGCCTGGAAAAGGAGCTCTTGTGTTGAGATCACCTAGAGAGATTGAATGACGACTGCATCAGATGAGAGTGATAGAAACAAGGGAGTGGGCGACGTGTGTCGGGTATTAGGAGAAGCAGTGCCGAGGAGTGCGAGCGAGGCGTGTGGGTATGTTGTAGGTGGTGGGATGTGGGTGTATGAGAAAGGATTGTGAGTGGTGAGACGAGATGGATAATTTGATAGTGAAAAAGAGGAGGTGCGTGTGCGGGCGGTATATACAAGTGCGAATATAATTAGCAAATATACAAGAGAAAGTCACAGGTCAAGAGGAAGATGTAGAAGTTGAACAAAGGGCAAATGAGAGATGGGGTGAGAGAGTATCGATAAACTTCAGGGAGGATGATGAAATATTTCGGAAAGTGAATGATGTGAGGAGAACAAGAGAAGAAATGGGAGCGGCAAGGAGAGGAACAGGCGGTAAGTGATTACTGGGAAAGAAGGGGTGAAAAAGAGATTGTCATTCTTTTGAAGGATTCCTGAATATGGTAGATGAGAGTGTAGAGGGATTTTGGGTGTTGGGACAAGATTGTATGCAGAGCAGAATAGGCATGGCGAATGGTTTAGTAAGAAAGGGAGGAGGTGGTGAAAGCCTTGCATATGATGAAGTACGGCAAAGCAGCGGGGTGGATGCAATTGAAGTCGAGTTTCTCAATAAAGCGGGTGTGTGTGCTATTTTTTGGTGAGTCAGGATTTTTAAAGATGATTTGCAAACATTAACATGGTAATGTTGGGACTTAGATGGTCAGGAAATCTATTAACTGTCTGTAAACAAAGAAAACTGAATACTGGGCGAGAATCAGTATGGTTAGGCCGGACAAATGGTATGCAACGGGGATCAATCTTCTAACTGGTCTTTTTTTTCCTATATGTTGATGACTGTTAATAGGCTGCGTTGCAACGTTGTAAGATATCAAAATTTGCAGACGATAGGAAACTTTGAAATATTTACAATGGAAAGTATGGAGAGTGAACAGTGGCGAGCAACCAACCTCTGCAGTTACGACACTGCGAATGGCAGATGTGGCTGAGCTAATCCATCCATCCTGCTGATGGTTTCCAAGAGGAGGATGTAGGTCAGCCTCGCTCGGGAAAGTGACGTTATTATTCGGTATTATCTAAATCATTTCTGGCATTTTCTTTACCATTATGATTGATGATAAAACATTATATCTGTTCTTATCACTAATGCTAGTGTATTTACTGACATAATTGTTATCATTTCCATTACAAGAATTATCTTCTGTAGGAGTATTATCTCTACAAATTTTTTCTGCCTCATAACTTTAACGGAGACCTGAGAACAAGAACTCTACTTGAAATGCACATGGTCATTTAGGAGCTAGGAGTGAGTTCTTGTAGGACCACAACGGAATACTTTTTCTTTTAAGAGTTCCACCGCCTCTGGATTGATGTCATTCCTGAGTATCGGGCAAAGACCGTGATGATGATGGTATAGTTATCGACGTAGTCGAACATGTGCGCCCATTATGGTGTTAGTGATAGGGACTACGAAACTTGTACAAGTGTCCATTCTTTTTATCTCGTGTGACGCCAAAGGTAAAAGGTTTGTAAGATTGCAAACGCTCCTCCCTAAGCGTGCAGAATAACGACCCCTTACTGAGGCCAAGGTTGATTGTTTTATTGTTGACTTGATTGTAGATGAGTCTGTTGAAAGCCTTGATAAAGTCAACGTAGGTAGCGGATAATTAGGTCGAAAGCCCTAGGGCAGTCAAAGTAGACAAAAGCCTTAAAGGCTATCCGTTTTTCGACGCTATGAAGAAGTCTAGGAAGATGATAAATCAGGTGGTTGTAAGTGTCTCAGTAATGCCACACTGCTGACGGTCTCTCAGGTTTGCGATATCTATGTAAAACTAAACGGAAATAAAGAATAATTTCCCCGAGGAGAAAAAAAAAAACGTACCCGAACAGACTGGGAATTTGGGAGATGATAGAGGTGTCACCCAAATATGTTAGCCTTGCTGATCCTGTGTGTATTGGGTGTCCCATGTACTGGGTGGTGTGGCTAGGGGAGGAATATGAAAAATTGTAATCAGTGGCCTAGCACAGTCAGTGCAATTTGCTGGCGTGTGCACGTGTCTCTGTGTTTAAACTGATGTCATATAAATTACAATATATACAAGCAGATGTGAATCCTTTTCAACATTTTGCATCAGTGAGTATTTACCTTGTCTTACCTCTACAGACCAATTCCTTAGATAAACCATCTCACAAGCGTCTAAAACCCGGAGCACAGGAGAAATATCTAATGAATTACAAATGAAGCTGCTGTCTTTCCAAACAACAAATATCTCGTTCCGCATGAGGAAGTTTGACAATGATGTTTATCTTATATTCATACGAAATGAAGGCTATTGCTTATGTTTCATATGTTTATCGGTGAGAAACATATTAACTGGAAATTAATAAACTTTCAGTACTAAAGGAAATGCTCCAGGAGGATAGTATGTTGGAATGGTTTGGATATAGAGAAGCTGTGTAATGGTAATCGAAATACAGATCACTGCAAGAATTACAAAAAAAATATTTCCTCCCTGTAAAGATGATAAGATTTATCACAGGGTAGGGGTCGTGGTAAAGAAGAACAAGGGGAGTTTAAGATAGGGAAGGTGCCCAAACCATTTTCTTTTTTGTCCACTTAGATGTTAAAAAAGTGTGTGTATGTATTATCTACGAGTTTAGAAAATTTTGTAAAATGGGTAAGAAATCCTCCTTGAGAGCATGAGGCTATATGGTATGTATGGTAAAATTGAATGTTATGAGCTTTTGAAATGGAGGTAGTGCACAGGATGAAGTAGGTGGTGACAAGAGCGATTCATTTACAACAGATACGGAAGCTCGTCAAGGCTACGTCTTAACACCAAAACCGCAAGACTGTCTCACGGCTTTGTTGACGGGAAAATAAGAGCGATGAGAAGCAGCTGTGGTGTAGCGGTGTACTGCTATACCGAGGTGAAATATAGCGGAAATTACCACACCACAAATGCTTTGTGCGGAGGATGCTTTGTTGTGAACCGAGTCAGAAAACGAGTTCGACGGAATGGTCGACTGCACTGATGATGCATTTGTTGAAAGGGAGGTTAAGAGTGACTGCAAGGAAGAGTGACCTTTAGCTTTAGAAATGCATGGGATGACCAGCAGCTTGGGTGCTTAGGAAACGGAAGCCTTGTCAGTGTTTGTGAGTAATGTTTAGTAATGACAGTGGTATAGAAAGTGAATTTAGTGGAGTCTAGAAGGGAGGGGTGAGACTTTAGAGGCGCGGGGAGGTGTGGTGGGGAGAAGAATTGTGCTTGCATGCAACAAACATGGAAGAGGGAGTACATGTGCTACCTCTGATGTGTGGCTGTGAAACATAACTTCATTTAGATCAATATGGGTTAAAGTTAGCAGTTGCGATGGATAACTTAAGCAGTGCAGTGTAGTTACAATGAACAGAATGAATCACAGTGCAAAGTGAAGATATCATAGAAATGTACGGCGTGAAAAAGTCATGGGAAAGGCACGTGGATTACCAGGTCACATAGAACGCATAGCATATGATAGTCAGGCGTATATTTTCGTCACATTCATTTGTGTAATTATACATTCTATCACTGTGTAACTAGTCTTAGTCTATTGTTTGATTCGAATGTTACTGCGTCACTACTCATCGGTTATTTGGGCTCTGGACTTGTCAACTGGTATGGTCGTTTAGGCCGTTAGCGTAAGCTTATACCCACCAACCAAAAAATCTTGAACACTTACTTCAGGTGTTAAGGATACATACACTCTTACTATACATGTATCGCCCATGTCATGACGATGGCGAATGTATAATGAAATGTAATATCTTTATAAGATTATCTTACTCAATCAGTTCTAAGATTGTTCTAGTTCACAAATAGTTTTCCTTATGGTAATAATATAAGAATTAGATATATTTATATAAGATATAACTCTTGTGAATTACACTACACCTTAGTGCCTGAATTTGTGCCGGAAAAGTAGACTTTCGTCCTTTTGGGAAGGACACAGGGGTCAGAATTGATACATTGCTGCTAGATCTATCTTCGAGAAACAGTAACGATAGATTACAGCCACCAACCTAGGAACATTCCCTCTTTCCTCCCCCTCCTTGTTGTGTACAGAGAGCTTGGAGGATAGTTGTAACTCATTTAGATATCGTAAGGTAGGACGCAATTTATATATCCCCAACACCATCAACATATAAACGTCCCGTGACAATATTGTGGTACCGTCAAATGCACAGGAGAAGAATAATGGAAGAATATTGAAATGATTAAGATGGAAAATACCCTAAGGTTGTTTCATGTATTTCAGTTGGGAATGCAAGAGAAATACGTTGGAGTCGGGTACAACAGAAGCGCCTTGTTTATAAAGGGGGTGTGAATGAAGACGATGGTGTAGGTTTACGAAACAATTGAGGTGACCCAGTGGGAAATGAGATGCGTCTTTATAAGTAGGGAAGTTCTTGCTTCACTTCTATAAATTGGGCATGGGTCTTGGTTGTGTAAGGGCGAGCTGAGAGGTTCTCTGTGCTTGATCCACACGACCAAATTGGGGAAAGAATTATCTACAGATCGGTATATACGTACATGCATATATACATACATAGAGACGTACATATACAGATATAATGCACACAGACGGACAGGCGTAACACATAGGAGTCAAAAGGTGAAAAAAATGGTGACCTCAAGCAAACCAAAGGGATGGAACACCCCTATCAGTGCCGTTTAAAAGTTCATGAATGTCAAGTGATGGAAATTCCAGACTGAGAGTAAATGTACACAGATGCAGATCGACGAGTAGTAAGTGAGAAGGAACCGGAATCCAAGGAACACTTTACGAATAATGCACCGGATATTACAGAAGTTGTGAAGACCAAACTTCCTTGAGGGGAAAAAATCCCACTTGTTATGTCGAGAGGGATCCATAGCTGCAAGAAGGGAAAGAGAGGACGTAAGAGGAGTTGGATTGGTACACTTGATAAAAGACAGCCTTGAATTTCTGGAGAAGCTGAGTGATGGCGCATTCAGAGGATAAGTAGTAGGATGGGTAACTATAGGAAAATGGTGCATAGCGGTGATGATAGTATGTAACCCTTCAAACCATTTGAGCAAAGCTGGTCGATACATGGGTACCTGACTTAGGCTTGTCTCTGTGTGTGTGTGTGTGTGTGTGTGTGTGTGTGTGCTTACATATATAGCAATCAATACATGGCATGTATGTGTGTGTGTAAGGTTAATAGACGGTGAAACACGAGTGTAAAACTCTTCCCCTAACAAGGAAATAGTAACGCACACAGAGACAGACAGACACATACATACATACATACATACAGACACACACACACACACGTGCATACCCATTCACTCTGATATTTACACACGAATGAAGAGAACCAAAATTAGAAAATCTGTTGACTGTCCGCTGAAAGCATGACTCTCATTTCACTTTCCATTGAAAGTTGTCGTACAGTAGGTCTCCGGTGGCTGACCCCTTACCAGCAGCCACACTTCCCTTGATTAGCAGAATTTTCAATTAACATGATGAAAGGGAGAGCTTGGAGAGCAAACAACGAAAACAGGCAACCACTTCTCACTATTGCTCTCAACCGAGACTTTTTAATCAGCTCTTGAGAAGCGGCAATGAAGATCATGGCAGTGCTATTTTGTAAGACGATTCTTGCGTCTTTTTTTCATCACTTCCCGTTCTTATCTTCGTATTCAATGCTAGGAGCAGCACGAAGTCAGTGAAGCAATGACGTCGCTTGTTACACATGGTGGGGTAGTAACCTCCACATGATATCAGGATAGTATGAACTAAGGTTAATGGCCCAATGCCCTTGGCTCTGTTAGAGATTCTGACACTTGTTTTCGTGTGGGGAAAGTTGTCCCATTTTCTGTTCCTAACTGACACGAAGTTACCCTTTGTAATATGGATTTACGGCATTATATATGGTTTCGCCATTAGTCATCTTCAGTTTTCTGATGTTTGTCACCTTACTCCACCTTTCCTCCCGTCGACTCGTTGATTCACAAAGGAGACTTCTTGACCAGTGCCGCCAGAGAGGAGAATTCCTTTAAGAAATATACACCTAACAAGCCAGTGGGAAGCTGGCGCCATTTTCGATGATACCCGGTTATTTCACAAGGTCTCGGCGGAGCTATGCACGACACACTTTACTTCCAGGGGTATTTGAAGCTGAGAGAGAGAGAGAGAGAGAGAGAGAGAGAGAGAGAGAGAGAGAGAGAGAGAGAGAGAGAGAGAGAGAGA